>JAUPFM010000066.1:0-176296 GCA_033026295.1 Channa striata
AGAGCAATGAGGGACATACAGTATGTGACGGTTTAATTGCCTTCAGGGAGATAGGAATAAATAAGTTTGAAGTGACTCTAAAGAATGAGTATGGTAAAATAAGACTTTTGGATGGTTTTAAGATTGCGCATGCTGTTGTGATGGTGAAGAGTCTGGCAGTGGATGAACTGCTTGTCTCCTTTCTAAACTTTCCTGCATACATAACAGATGAGGAGATCATAGAGAAACTGGATGTATGGGGGGTAAAGGCGGTATCCTCTATTAGAAGGCGTGTATGGCTAGGGACAGATATTGCTGATGGAACACAATACGCAAAAGTAAAATTCAACGACACAGTACAGTCTTTACCATATTCCACAAAATTCATGACAGCAACAGGGGCGGAATACTTCAGAGTTGTACACAATAATCAAATAAAAGTGTGCAGAATTTGTCTTCAGCTAGGTCATGTCGTGAGGGACTGCCCGGAGTTCACCTGCTTCAAATGTGACAAACAGGGCATTATCCGAGAGAGTGTGACTCTATGACACACAGGTGCAAGGCATGCCATAACCCAGCGGAGGAATGTACATGTCATAACATTGCAGTTATTGAAAAGGGAGGGTGTCAGGAATGCATGTCTAGGGAAGGAAATGGTGTGGTGAAGAGTGGACAGGAGGCAGAGCACGGAGAGAAGTTGAGGATGAGAATGAGGAGATGGAGTGTGTGCTGGAGACACAACAAAGTCAAATACTTGAAAGAGGAAGAAATACTGACTTGATTGCATGGACTGTAAAATCGGGGAGATAGAGGCTGGGATTGAGGGGATGGAGAGCACAAGAGTGGGTTACGAAGGGGACCAGCTCCTGGGCTCGTTGCTCCCCTCTCCTGAGATTGTCTCCCAGAGTAAAATGACGCCCTCCTCAGGTTGGGATACTGCAGGTGTGCTGCCGGGAGCCTCCTGTGGAAGCCTCACGGAGTCTGACCTAGAGATGGATTTCCAGCAGGTAAAAACAGTTAGAAAGCGAATACAATTGGAACAGCAAACAAAAAGTGAGGGAGGCAAATAGAGAAAAGGGAGGAAGCAGACTTAAAAATGACAGGGAAGATCTCGACAATTCAATTCAATTCAACTTTATTTATATAGCGCCAATTTACAACAAGGTCATCTCAGGGCACTTTACATAATAAAATCAACACTGTTGCTAGTAATGTTAATTATTTCCCAAAATTTAAATGGCCTGAAAAAGGTAGACAAAATAGAACAACTCTGCAGGGATATTGTGTGCGACGCTCTGTGTGTCCAAGAGTGCAGGTGTACTCCGGGAATTATCGATAAAATAAGAGGTTTCTGGAGAGGTCTGTTCTTTTGTGCTGTATTGGAAGATGGGACAGCAGGAGTGTCAGTCTTTTTTAAGACAAGGGTCTTTTGAAAATGTAAGGGAAATCTATAAAGATAAAAACGGTAGATTAATTGTATTAGACATGGAATATAGAAATACTCTGTATAGACTAGTTAATATATATGCACCAAACATAGAGGGGGAGAGAAAGAGCTTCTTTCAGAGCTGCAGAGGGTGGACCACTGAAAAAACAATAATAATTGGTGTTATGAATGTCACCTTATCTAAAATGGATGTAGGTGCAAGAAATACATTTAAAACACTAGGAGGTTGGCTATGTTTGAATGGATGAGTGACTGTGATTTAGTAGACGTGTGGAGAGTTCTAAAGGCTGGCACCCGGGTCTTTTCGCGTAGACGAGTAGTTAAGGGAACCGTGAAGCAATCACGAATAGACCTGTGTCTAATAGCTTCAGGGCTGGTGTCTAAGCTAGTGGACTGTAACTATGTTTTTTGTAGTGGGAGTGATCATGCCTCTCTAAGAGTGACTCTTGAGGCGGAGAGAGGGCGGAGAGGGCAGAGAGGTGGAGGGGTCTGGTGTCTAAATTCTGAATTGTTGAAAGATGGATTTTTCCGTGACAGGATGGGTGCTTTTCTCTGCTTTAAGTGATGAAAGCGAGTTTGTGGTAGACATAGTACAGTGGTGGGAGCGCCAAATTGAGAATTAGGAAACGCTGCATCGCTTTAAGCAGGGAGAAAAGACACCGAGGAGAGAAAAGGAAGCTGAGCTGAGAGACCAGCTGTCCCAGGAGATCTCTCTGATAGAGGCCGGAAATCGGGGTCTTGAGGCATATCTAGAGCTGAGGAGCAGCTGCAACAAATAGAGGTAAGGAAGTGCAGAGGTGCGATGATCCGGAGCAGAGTAGAGTTTGTGCTAGAGGGGAGCGCTGTACTTCCTTTTTCTTAGGGTTAGAAAAGAGAAAACAAACAAAAGCATACATAACGGAAATTACTGATACACATAGGAACACTCATACTGACTTGATTGATATACTGCAAACAAAACAAGATTTTTACAGAAAATTGTTCAGTCAGCAGTTCTTGGATGGTAGACACATGGAGAAGATAATAAGCAACATCAGCTGCTCTCTTAGCTCTGATGATGCAGATCACTGTGACAGAGATGTGCAGTTGAGTGAAATCAGTGAAGCAATTGACTCTAAACAGATCGAAGAGCCCAGGGGCAGATGGCCTCTCAGCAGAGTTCTATCAGTGCTTCGGTGACTGGCTTGCTCCAGTTCTCTGCAGGCTTTTTGCCGTTATGCAGGGGGAGAAGAGGTGCGCTGAGTCGTTCTTGAGAGGTGTGATCACTCTTGTCTTTAAAAACAAAGGTGCAAAAGACAATCTGGCAAATTATAGGCCCATTAGTCTGCTTAACACCGATTACAAAATCTTAGCGAAGGTGCTAGCCTGCAGAGTCAAACTAATTAATTCATTCAGCGATTAGGATGGAAAAAGACAGCTTTAAAATGGTGAAGTGTTGATTTTATTTTTTTTTGTTTGCACAGACCTTCAACAAGCAACTTTTCAGGCATGCACTGCAACATGCAACAGATGGGACTTTATGAAAAGTTTCCTAGTGATACTCCCATCCTGGTTGAATTTAAAAAGTATCTTGTTGAACATCTTGAAGTCCCAAACTGTCAACAAGAGGTGAGTTTTTTACCTAACATGCATGTGTTGGAGAGCGGAGAATGCGTCACGCCCACTGTTGCTCTCGGCACCCTGCAGCCCTATTATCATATCTATTGTTGGGTAATGGCTCTCCCTCTTGAGCTCAGAAACAGAGTCTGTAGAAAACATAGGCTGTTAATTTATAACTTTTTTGAAACGCATTTTTCTGGATTTTTTTGTCATTGTTGTCTCTCACTGTTCAAATAAACCTACCATAGAAATTATAGACTGATATATATATATATTTCTTTGTTAGTGGGCAAACTTACAAAATCAGCTGGGGTTCAAACAATTCTTTCCCTCACTGTAGGCTGTTAGGTTATGTTTCAGGCAAAGATTCTGTCCTGCCTGAACATCATTTGATGCTGTTATATTACAGGTGGACAATGTATCCAGGATGCTGAGGTACATGCAGCCCACTGGTGACCGTGTCAACATGGATTTCCTCAAGAAAAGCACGGAAACAAAAGACTACATTGTGAGCCTGAAGAGGGCAAAACTTCTTCCTGCCACCATTCTCAATTACATAAAGAATATGATCCGCTTTGTCCAGTTTTTGCTGACCCGGGATGTTGATGACCAGGATTTCCATATTGGTTGTCAGGCATACATTACGCTGCTCAACACCCTGAGGAAGCCAGTGTCCAAGGCCCACAGCAAAGTCACATGTAAAACAAGGTAGATATTTGATCACTGATTCATTTCAAAAGTGACCCATTCCACTTAAATAATGCTGCTATGTTGGGGACTGTGTGAGACATCTGATTCAAACTTGTCATTTGACGTTCTAGCTATGACCGTTTGTGTGGAGGGTCAGAAGACAATCAGTGAGTGCCAGAGGCTATTGCGTAATGCCAAGAAAGACATGCTGGGCATTTTTGGAAACCTTCAAGAAGAAAAAATTGTTTCTGCTGAAGAGAAGACACTGTTCCGTTATTACTGTGAAGCCATCCTCATTCTTGGACACTTTCAGAGGCCAGGAGCAGTGGAGGGGATGACAGTAAGTTCTCTCTTCAAAGTGTTTTTTTTTTCTTTGCACAGAACATTACAGGTTATTAATTTTTCCATGATGTGTCTAATTATGTCTCTATTTTTTTTTCAGGTCCCTGGGTGGCTCAACAAAAACCACCTTAATGGGAGAGTGTGTGTTGGAGTCAGCCAGCAAATTGCTTCATTTTCATTGACACCAGAGGAGTCTGCTGTAAGTTAAATACCACTTACTTCCAAACATATCTGTGAAAACTCTTACTTAATATTGTGTGTTTTTTGTCCACCACACTGCGAGAGTTTGAGGCAATGATAGTGTTGTAACAGCTAATATTTGTAAGGAGTGAGGTGACACACATATGAAACTGTAGTATTAATTAAACTCTTATCTTGTCTTCACAGTTCCTGGACGCACATTACCTGTATGTGCGTCCTGACTGTGTTCGGGAGAATGTTGATGACGACGGGAAGTTTTTCATCAGCCCCAAAGGACGACCCATAAGGAGTGCCTCAAACGACCTTTCCCGTCTTCATGCCCAGTAAGTATTTTGATTCGTGGTAAAAGTCCAACAATATTAAGATGGTTACTGCTTTTATAAATTTAATAGTTCAGATGTAAATTCAGTTTTGAGAGAGAGAGAGCCAGTTTGATGTAAAAAAATAAATTAATCTATTCAATCTTATCTGTCATCATTTTTTTCATTGCAGTTACAAAATTCCCAGTGTCACAAGCCAGGAGATCCGAAGGGTTGTTGAAACTGCAGCTTCTACGGCTTTTAATGAGGAGCAAAAAGCCATGGTGGCTCACTACATGGCTCATTCCACACCGGTGGCAAACACCCACTACAGGTTGAGAACTGCCATTTGTACCACTGCTGTCTGTGCCAGCTTAGCAGGATACAGGTCAGAATATAAAACTACATTTCACAATCAGCTATTTTCACATTTAGGTGGTTTATTAATTGATTCAACTTTGAATTGTTTCTGCCTTACAGCTCTGATGAAAATCTGCTGGGAGCAGCAAAAGAGAGGAAGGGACAGCAGTGAGGAGGTTATAAATGATAATAAAGACTTTGATAATTTTGTTGAAGTGTTCCCAGTAATACTGACTGGACAGCCACCAACAAAAAGAAGCAGCGCTGATGCTGGGTTTCCTCAGGACAGATGCTTTTACGACAAGTGGAGGGCTGCACAGTTTGGAAAACGCAAGGAAGGATACCTATTGTGTGAGTTGAAAGTAAATATTAAATGAAGGAGTGAAACTCTGGTAAATTACACATAAACACTTTTGAACTGATTAGATTGCTCTCTTTTTGACAACTAAATATTACAGACATCCTCCAACTGTGGACAAGGTGGGGAAGATGGTAAAAACAAGGGTGGACTGCCAATCATCCCCGCCCAGAGGACATTGTAGCAAAATGGAGGCCACCCAAGAAATGCCACATTGAGACCGATGAGAAACTTATGAGAGAGGATACGAAAACAGAAATGGTCTTGGCTGGCCATTAAAGACTACGAAGATAAGCGAGGGCAAGGTAAGAACATGTAGTAATGACTTGTTTAACATGTCCTCACATAGCTGATAATGCAAGATAAGATGGCACACTAGGTTTGTTTTTTTAAGAAGGGAATCTGTGACACTGTGGTGAAAGAATATATACACAAAATAGGTTAAAAAAATAAGCCTAATGGAAAAACAATGTAACCTTGCTCTCTGATGATTGGTCTGGTGAGAGGTGTTTATTTTTGAGAAGGAGAATCCAGCTTTTATGTCCAATGCATAGATATGTCTGCTATCATGAAAGTTAACCTAAATATAATCATTTTTACAGGTGTCATCGCCACCAGAGCCTTTGTTAAGGGTGCTGTTATTTGCGACTACCACGGTGAGCTGGTCACTGCAGAGGAGGGCAGAAAGATCCTAGAAAGTTCAACAGATGAAATGGGATACCTTTACTTTTTCACATCTGGCAGCCAGCAGTTGTGCATCAACGCACAGACACATCCATGTCGATGCCACCCAACCATGGAGACAATGGGGCGAAAGATGAACCACTCCAAAAACAATCTGAATGTAAAACCCCAACACTGCAAAATAAAATTTCCTGAGGGAGAAAAAGACACTCTCCTTCTGGTGGCAGCAAGAGACATTGCAGTGCATGAAGAACTCCGCTTTGACTATGGGGTAAACAGGAAATCTTTTCGTGGTGAGGGACTGGACCGAGAGTGGTTGGACGAATGAGAAATTTTAAACTTAAGGGGGACTTTGTGGGCTTTTTATCCTTTTTGGCTGTTTGTTTGTTTTTTTTTAATACTTGGTTTTTAATACTTGGTTTTAATAATTGAGGCACTGATTTATTTTTTTCAGTATTGAACATAGTATTTGCATTCACTGAAATGTACTACACATTTATGTAGTTTTAGTGTTTTCTTCAAATACTTGTAAATCTATTTTTATAATTGCTTTGAATTTGTACAGCTGTGTAAATAAACTAATAGAAATGTGGCTCTGAGTGTTTTTTGTCTACACAGTAAAGTGCCTTTATACATTTATAGCAGTGTACAGCTCAGTCAGTGGGGTGGGGTTGACGGGCATTTTCACTCACAGACAATAGAAGACTCAGTGTCTGCCATCTGGTGCCATCCAGTGGTTAGAATCTAGATTTCACATACAGTGTATTTCATCACACAAGCCATTTAACATTACTTCTGCAGAAAATTCAGAAACCTATGACCATAGAAAAAAAGCTAATTATATCTTTATACATTTGGAGCCAGCCCTTAGAGCCAATCCTTATCCCGGTTACGGATCTGATTTGCCGACTTCCCTTAACTAGCTTGTTCTAACATGCCAGAGGCTGTTCACCTTGGAGACCTGCTGCGGATATGGGTACGGCCTGGCGCGAGATTTAGGCCATCGCCCCACCCTTCCGAACGGCGTTTGCCGATCTCTTAGGACCGACTGACCCATGTTCAATTGCTGTTCACATGAAACCCTTCTCCACATCGGCCTTCAAAGTTTTCGTTTGAATATTTGCTACTACCAGGCCCAGAGGACAGTCCGCCCGGTCGACAGTCGCGCTCGGGAGCAGGGGCCCTGTCCCTCCCCGTGGGGAGAGGGCGCAGCAAGCACTTAGTCCACGGCCCCAGGAAGCGGCGAGGTGCGAGCAGGGGCAAGAGCTGACTATTCTAAATGGCTATAGTCAAATGTTATACTGGGGCCAGAGCAGGCAACATTGAACAATATTTGAAACTCCTGTCTAAGGATAAACATCGATATATAGTAAGATCATTATTCATGCCCGAACAAATGACGCCCAATTACGCAAATCGGAGGCCACTAAAACTAATATTGAATCGTGTGTAACTTTGCAAAGACAATGTCGGACTCGTAGTTTTCTCTGGACCTCTGCCTAATCTGATCAGTGATGACATGTATAGCCGCATGTCATTCAACCGCTGGCTGTCTAGATGGTGTCCAGCAAACAATGTGGGCTACATAGACAATTGGAAACGTTTATAGGGAGACCTAGGCTGATTAGGAGAGATCACATATACCCTACTTTGCATGGTGCCATTGACTTATCTAAAAACATCGCTGATTTTATTAGACAACCAAAAATCTGACAATCCAGAGTTGAGCCTAGGATGCAGAGATCCAGTACTACACGCTTCTCTGTAGTATCCTTACCGCCATCACCCCCCACAACTCCCACATTCCTATAGAGACTATATCTGTTCAACTAAATTTCATGAACCAAAAATCATCAGGAGAGGAGTTAATCATAATAACTTAATAAAAGTTAGGACTGCTCCTCTTACTAAACAAAAAATTAAAACAATTAAATATGGATAATTAAATATGAGATCTCTCATCTAAATCTCTGTTAGTAAATGACTTGATAAGCGATCATCAATTTGATTTATTTTGTCTCACTGAAACTTGGTTGCAGAAGGAAGAATATGTCAGTTTAAATTAGTCGACCCATCCAAGTCATATTAACCATCATGTTCCTAGAAGCTCAGGGCGAGGTGGAGGATTAGCAGCAATCTATCACTCAAGCTTACCAATAAACCCTACACATAAACATAGTTATAACTCATTTGAGAGTCTTACTCTGAGCCTTTCACACCCAATTTGGAAAACTATGAATCCAATTCTATTTGCTGTTGTGTATCGTCCTCCAGTCCCTCATTCTGAATTTTTGACAGAATTTGCACGTTTTCTAGCTGGTTTAGTGCTTAGTGGAGATAAACGTCGTCATAGTGGGCAACTTTTAACATTCATGTAGATGCTGACAGTAACTCCTCAACATGGCACTTACTTCATTATTAGATTCAATTGGTTTCTCTCAAAATGTAAATAAACCCACACGTTTTAGTCACACCTTAGACCTTGTCCTTACATACGGCATTGAAATTCATAAACTAACAGTATTTCCTCATAATTCTGTTCTCTCTGACCATATATCTAATAACATTTGAATTTGATTTAATGGATTATACAGCAGCTAGAAAAAGTTTTTTGCTTCAGCAGGTGTTTATCTAAAAACACCTGCTGAAGCTGAACAAATTTAAGGAAATTATGATGAAGGGTCATCATTTACTTCAACATGGACCGATATAACTGAGATTAGCCTCATTATCTGTACTCGTGTACAAGTTGATTACCTAACTGATAATTATGCATCATCTTTTCGTTCCATATTTGATAGTGTTGCCCTCTAAAAAGATGGCAGTAATTCTGAACAGGCGATCTCCATGGTATTGCTCGCAAACACGCAATTTAAAGCAGGCGTTACGAAAACTAGAAAGGAAATGGCGTTCCACTCACTCACAAGAATCATGTTTAGCCTGGAAAAAGAGTTTATACTTATACAAATTACCACTCCGTAAAGCCAGAAAAGCATATTATTCATCACTATTAGAGGAAAACAAGAACAACCCCGGTTTCTTTTCAGCACTGTAGCCAGGCTGACTAAGAGCCATAGTTCAGTTGAGTCTAGTATTCCTTCAACGCTATGCAGCAATGAATTCATGACTTTCTACACAAACAAAATCGTAGCTATTAGAAACAAAATTTACCAGACCCTCCCCACAAATACAACAGAATTAGAATCATCAGTAAGTCCTCAGTCCTTTTAGACTGCTTTTTGCCCATAGACCTTGCTGAGTTAACTTCAATTACAGACCAATATCCAATATCCCCTTTATTTCTAAAATACTTGAAAAAGTAGTGGTAAAGCAATTACGTGACCACCTGCGCAGAAACGACTTGTTTAAAGAATTTCAGTCAGGATTTAGAGTTCATCATAGCACAGAAACCGCACTGATTAAAGTCACCAACGATCTTCTGTCTTCAGATAATGGACTTGTCTCTATACTAGTTCTGCTAGATCTTAGTGCTGCATTTGACACCATTGATCACAGAATATTATTACAGAGACTAGAACATGTAATTGGAATTAAAGGAACTGCACTAAATTGGTTTAAATTTTATCTATCAGATAGATTCCAATTTGCTTGTGTTAATGATGAATCTTCCACTTACACAAAAGTTTGTTATGGAGTTCCACAAGGCTCTGTGTTAGGACCAATACTTTTACTCTATATATTTCTCCCTTGGCAACATTATTAGAAAACACTGTAAATTTTCACTGCTACACTGATGACATGCAGTTATATCTATCTATGAAACCTGATGAAACAAATCAATTAACTAAACTACAAGCATGTCTAAAAGACATAAGGGACTGGATGACGTATAATTTCCTTCTTCTAAACTCAGATAAAACTGAACTTATTATATTTGTGCCTAAAAGTCTAAGAAACATATTTTCTAACCATATTGCTACTTTAGATGACATGACTCTGGCCCCAGTAGTACTTCAAGGAATCTCTGAGTCATTTTTGACCAGGATTTCTCATTTACCTCACACATAAAACAAATCTCTAGAACAGCCTTCTTCCACCTAAGAAACATTGCCAAAATTAGGAGCATCCTCTCTTAAAGCGATGCTGAAAAACTGGTTGATGCATTCATTACTTCTAGATTGGACTACTGTAATTCTCTACTTTCAGGCTGCCCCAGTAACTCTCTAAAAAGCCTCCAATTAATCAAAAATGCTGCAGCAAGATTACTGACTGGTACTGGTAAGAGAGATCATATTTCACTTTCATTAGCTTCTCTCCATTGGCTTCCCATTAATATAAAATAGAATTTAAAACCCTTCTTCTTACCTATAAAGCTCTAAACGGTCAAGCTCCATCATATCTAAAAGATCTCCTTGTTTCATATCATCCTACTAGACCACTTCGGTCCCAAAATCCAGGCCTAATTATGGTTCCAAGAATTTCCAAATGTAGAATGGGAGGCAGAGCCTTTAGCTGTCAAGCTCCTCTCCTGTGGAACCAGCTCCCAGTCCAGATTCGTGAAGGAGACACCCTCTCTATGACTAGGCTCAAAACTTTCGTCTTTGATAAAGCTTATCATTGGTTATAGTCATGCTGCTTAGACTGCTGGGGGACCCTGCACTGTGCCACTTCCTCTTCTCTTCATTCTCTCCTCTCACCCCACATCTATAATGTCACCACTGTATGACATTAACTCTGTGTCTTCTTTGTCCCGTAGTCGTCTCTCTCCCTCTCTTTCCCCCTCTCTCGCTCCCTGTCTTCAGGTGTCCCCGGATTTGGCGCTGTGTGTCCTCCAGTGTGCAGCTACTGGTCCTATTAACCTGCTCAATGTTTTGTTGTTGCTTTTGTTGCTCTTTTCTTTTCTCTCTCCACTTTCCACTCTGCCCAACCGGTCAAGGCAGATGGCCGTCCTCCCTGAGCCTGGTTCTGCTGGAGGTTTTCTTCCGTTAAAGGGAGTTTTTCCTCTCCACTGTTGCCTATGGCTTGCTCAAGGGGGATTTGTTGGGTTTTCTCTACCTGTTTGTATAGTCTTGACTTTATTATGTAAAGTGCCCTGAGATGACCTTGTTGTAAATTGGCGCTATATAAATAAAGTTGAATTGAATTGAATTGTTTTACAACTATTTCTTTTTCAAATTACTCTGCATTTACCCAAAGATGACTCTGCTGAGGCATCCGAGAAACTCTCCGATCAAATAATTCACAATATTATAACGAACGTCACCACACATTTTCGAAAGAATGCCAGTTATATTTTACAGAAAATTTCAGACCTGGGAAATTGAATTATGAGGGTGAATTTATATTTAATGGCAATGTCATACCTGGCTCACACATGATGGATCTGATTAAACATTTGAGCGTTACTCATAAAAACATCGATTAAACCCACGGGGTGGGATGTGTTTTTGCAGACCTAAGCACATTTAAACATACCACTGTCCAGCGTGCCTAATAAACAGGCACGCATTCTGATGGAGACTTTTAAAGATGGAGGGTTACTTCTGAAACAACAAAAATGAAGGCGCTCAGAGACTGAACTCTGACCCTGATGGAAAACAAAGAAGAATACCTATTGTGTAAGTTGATATTAAAGATCAAATGAAGGAGTAAAACTCTGGTAATTTACACATGAAAAACATTTGAATTGATTGGATTGCTCTCTTTTTTGACAGCTAAATTCTACTGACATCCTCCAACTGTGGACAAGGTGGGGAAGATGGTCAAAAGTGAAGGGTGGACTGCCAATCATGCCAGCCCAGAGAACATCTGCTGTGCAAAATCTTTCTATTTCTTGGTTACAGACATGACACTCCCTAAGGGAAGCTGCTTATGCCCATATGCCAAAAATGCTACATTGCCACGTCAAAACACCTCTCAACAAGCCTCGGCGTGGTAAATAAAGAGGAAAAATAAATTACTCAATTTAGCCACTAAGCAGGTAAATATTCGTAAAGAGCCATGTCCAGTAGCAGGGTGTGTTTACATGAGCTCTCGCCTTCTAAAATTATGACTCATACTGAATGCACACAACGCCAGAAAGAGGTTTATTTAGCCAATGCAAGGGGGAAGAAGAGCATTGCCATTTTAGCTGCCCTCCTGTCCACAAATCCAACCCCACCTATGGTATCGACACTTGACGTAGCCGAGGAAGAAGGTGATGTTGTGGTTTCAGACTCTGAAGAAAATCTGCTGTGTGACAACGTGCAGTGCCTTCAGAGGCTTGAGGCCTGGAAGAAGACGGCTAAAAACCTAGAAAATAAAGTAGAGTCCCTACAGAGGGAGCAGCTTCAGGTCCGCCAGAAAAGTCAAGGGCAGGGCAAGAAAATTCGTCAGCTGTCCAAAAGTCTTGGAAAGGTGAGCAATCAAGAAGATAAAATAACAAACTTTGACAGCAGTAATGTTAAAATTTTGTGGTGTTCTCAACAGGACACACAGTGCCGGCGCACAATCTGTGCAGGACACAGATGAGGAACAATCGGGCCCGTCAGCAACACAGCCACAGCCAGCCAGTCACACACGTGCCTACATCACGCTGCCCTCAAAGCCAGGTGAGGTCAGAGGGAGAGAGAGAGATGAAGAGGCGGCAACTTCAATCCAGGAAACGCCATCCCTACCCAAGCTAAAAAGGCAGCCAAGAAGCTTTTTAAGGGTTCAGGAAAAGGCAGTTTCATGAGGAACATCACCTTTCCTGATAGCGTATGTAAGGACTGCAACTAGTTGCTAGGTGTGAGATGCAGTAGAGAAAAAAAGCATTTGAGATTAATGCATGTCAAATTTGTTTTCACAGCTACATATTTGATGACTTTCAAGCAGGGAGCTGCCTTACCCCTAAGCACAGGGAAAATATTTTCTCTGGCATTCGAAAATCCAGCAGTGAGTAGTAGTTCAATTGATGGTGTTTGTCATACCAAACATACCTTTTTGTGGCAGCAGGCTTCATCGCAGACTGTGAATGTCTGCCCTTTGACAATCTGTGTGCTTAGAACTTTTGGAGGGAGAACTAAAGAATTTGTTTTTTTTGCCTTGCTTTTCCTGTCCCCTTACTAAGTCTGCAAGACAATTACACAGCCTAGATTGGTATATCTTACAATAAGAATTTGAAAAGTAACTGTTTTCCTTTTTTGTTCACAGGTGGCCAACCTGCCTTGCCAGTAGGGGCAAAACTATAACAACTGCCAATTTCTATCATAGGAGTGTCCTTCAGTTTGTGAAATATTTGAAGGAGACACCACCACTACTCTGTTGCCTGTCCCAGTCTCAACTAACTGGTTTAGTAAGGGCTGTAAAAGCAGATTTACACACAATCAAAGTGTGTAGGAAAGTTGTCCTCAACCAGCTAAAGGCCAAGACCCAGAAACTATCTAAGGTTGTGTACCAGGAATCACTCGAGAATTGCCAGTTTCTTGCCAAAAAAAAGATTCCAGAGCTGCTCAGTAAGTTGTGAGGTGTTGTCGCCTAAACAATTTCAGAGTTGATGACAGAACTAAAGCCTCTTGAAGTAAATCACGTGAAGGAAACCCACCTACTGGCTACGTCATTCACGTAAGTGATTTTTGCATTCGTGTGTGTGTGTGTTGTTTTTCCTTCAAATTGGGGACTTTGGCTTGACTACACACCCTGGGGACTCAATTACCCATGGGGACCAAATTTGAAGTCCCCAGGGGCAAAGCGATAAAAACAGTGATAAAACAGCACGGGAGAGCTACTTCTACAATTGAAATTGAAAATTTACTCTCATAGCTTATTAACACCCAAACAATCTGATTAGCTGTTTTCCTGAACTATACAAAACATTGGCGTCCACAATTGCATTAAAAAAATAACAAAACATATTGAATGAGCCAATGTTATCTTTCTCAAATGTTTGTTCTATGCTTATATACTTTTCTGCAGTTATGCTCTGTTAGTAGATAGACAACTAGTAGCTAATATACGTACAACATTAGATAGTGCCTTCTAGGCCAGCAAGTAATCGTTAAGGAAACCAATGTTTGTATTGCAATTTCTGGTTGTTAGAAACGGACAGGAGCAGCAAGTTATAGTTGAAGTCCAGTTTTTGGCTGTGGAAGGCACACCGTGCTCAATGGAGTTTAGGTATTATATTTACATGATTTTAGAACTGTTGTTATTAGCTGTACTGAAGAAGTTCAATAAATCTGCAACGTTTTTTATAATACATCAATCTCTGAAGTGGATCTTTTTTGGACCATTGGACACATATTTTTATGCATTTCTGCTCTTAGTGTGTCTTTATGCATTTTTTAAATTGTATTCTCTTACTGGTTTGGGTTCCAGCAGCAGCTCTGTGCATGTGGGATTTATTTCATTTGTAGTCTGGACAAGGCAGAGGGGTGAACACCTCCTGCTCAGACTGCAGCTGGAAGTGGCTGCTGCAGAAGACTGCCATAATCCCTAGCATTAGTTTACGTAACATGCTTATGCTTATTTCTTTGCTTACTGTAAGTTCATTTCTATTTTCTAGGTTCCCCAGCCCTGTATTATTTTTAGCTTGCGTTTTAGTACCTAGGTCCTTAATCACTTTTTGTTTAGTCTGTTGCTTTGCAATACTGTACTGTGTCTTTTCTCTATTTTGGGGCATTTTTTCTGTTGTTTCATCCTCCTCACTTCAGTCGTTATATTAAAACCCTCACAACAGCATTTGTAGTACAGAATTAGTTGTTGTTATTTCTTCATTTCTAGGTTTGCATGGTAATTATATTTGAAAATAAATTGCTGTAATGCTTGAACTTATTTGGTTTAGATAAATAATTTGTTTTGGGTTATGTATTTTTTTCTCTCCTGTTGTCAGATAAGCCAGTTTATAATTCCATTATAAAAACTTTGACTGTAAGTCTTTGTTTATCTGCCCCAATAAACAAGTGAGCTTCTGTAATCATGTTGTAAGACCTGGTCCAGTGGTGAAGTCAGAAAGAGGTTAAAACAATTTTCTTTTCTGTTTTTCTACATAACTTGATTCAATTCAATTCAACTTTAATTATATAGCACCAATTTAAAACAAAGTCATCTCAAGGCACTTTACATAGTAAAGTCAAACACAACTTTGAACCAGTTTTATTGGGGGTGTTATCTAGATAGAGATGGGAAAGATGTGCAATAGATAGGGGTGACTAAAGACAGAGATGGAACGGTGCTAACAACCCAGGAGAGTGTGCAGAGAAGGTGTAAGGAGTATTTTGAGGAGCTGATAAATGAGGAAAATAAAAGGGAAAGAAGGGAGGAAGATGTGGATGTTGTAGAGCAAGAAATAGCAGAGATTGGAAAGGATGAGGTGAGGAAGGCTTTGAAAGAGCACCACTGACGCCATTTTCGCTTTGAGGTTGTTGATGGAAAAGTACAGAGATGGTCAGAAGGAGCTGCATTGTCTCTTTGTGGATTTAGAGAAAGCGTATGACAGGGTGCCGAGGCAGGAGCTGTGGTACTGTATAAGGATGTCGGGAGTGGCAGAGAAGTACGTCAGTAGTCCAGGACATGTATGAGAGGAGCATGACGGTGGTGAGATGTGCAGTAGGTCAGACAGAGTAGTTCAAGGTGGAGGTGGGACTACACCAAGGATCGGCTTTGAGTCACTTCTTGTTTGCTATGCTGATGGACAGGTTGACAGATGAGGTCAGACAGAAATCTCCTGGACAACAATATTTGCAGATGACATTGTGATTTGCAGTGAGAGTAGAGAGCAGGTGGAGGAACAGCTGGAGAGGTGGTGGAAAGAAGAGGCATGAAAGTCAGTCCTAGCAAGACAGAGAGGGAGCAAGGTAGAAGAGTGAGGTTACAGGGTGCTAAGGTGAAGAAGGTTCAGGAGTTTAGGTACTTGGGGTCAACAGTTTTGTAAAAGAAGAGTGTCAACAAGACTCAAAGGAAAGGTGTACAAGAAATGGTGAGACCAGCTCTGCTCTATGGGAGACAGTAGCAGTGAGAAAGAGGCAGAGATGGAAGCAGCAGAGATGAAGATGTTGAGGTTCTCTTTAGGAGTGACAAGGTTGGACAGAATAAGGAACGAGCACATCAGAGGGACAGCGCATGTTGCCTGCATTAGCAACAAAGTCAGAGAGGCCAGACTGAGATGGTTTGGACATGTGCAGAGGAGGGATAGTGAATATATTGGTAGAAGGATGTTGGAGATGGAGCTGCCAGGCAAGAGGGCGAGAGGATGAACAAGGAGGTGATATATGGATGTTCTAACAGAGGACAGCTGATGTCAGAGTGGAAGATGTCCAGGATAGAGTGAGTTGGAACGGATGACTCGCTGTGGCGACCCCTGATGGGAAAAGCCCAAAGAGAAGTAATCTAACCCTTCCTCCAATGTAAGGAGGAAAAATAGAATAGAAAAACAGAGGCGTGTTACATTTTGGTTTTAAAACAATTAATTAAGCCAGGTTCTAAGCAACAAGACATGTTCTTTGGGAAAGTATTTTTTTAACATTTATTTTCAAGTTTTATATCTACATTGCAATATATATATTCAGTTAAGTAATTATATCTCCACTTGACCCTGTATATGCAGTTATTCAGCCAGTGTTAATAACAATATGACACACAAAGTCCTGACCCCACCCACTGTCTGCTACCTTATTATTGTTAGCTACTTGTTTTAGCAAGTGACGCCAATCTCCCGCTTATCACGAGCTACTGGCTGTGTGCCAGGTTTTCGCGCCGTCCAGGTGAACAGGCTGTTAGGTTTTATTACATGGACGAACTGTCTATGTCTGTGGTATTTTGCTATTATGATCTGTGTAGTAACTCTGGTGTATGCTGGGTCCGAAATCAAGCGACAAAACCTGCCTCGGTAGAATGAACACAGAGTGGAGTCATGCGCAGCACACATGTACGCTAGTGGAGCTGGCCTGGATCATCAAAGAGAATGGTAAGTTTGAGCTGTATAATTTTTGGTCAACTTGCATGCTGTATGCACATTTATGGATGAGCTAAGAAGCAATGTGCTGGATCTTCACCAACATTCAATTCAATTCAATTCAAATTTATTTATATAGCGCCAATTTACAACAAGATCATCTCAAGGCACTTTACATAATAAAGTCAAGACTATACAAACATTTAGAGAAAACCCAACAAATCCCCCTTGAGCAGGAAGAAACCTCCAGCAGAACCAGGCTCAGGGTGGGCGGCCATCTGCCTTGACCGGTTGGGCTGAGTGGAAAGTGGAGAGAGAAAAGAACAGAGCAACGAAAGCAACAACAAAACATTGGGCAGGTTAGTAGGACCAGTAGCTGTGCACTGGAGGACACACAGCACCAAATCCAGGGACACCTGAAGACAGCGACAGAGAGAGGGGGACAGAGAGGGATAAAGACGACTACGGGACAAAGAAGATACAGAGTTAATGTCATACAGTGGTGACATTATAGATGTGGGGTGACAGGAGAGGATGAAGAGAAGAAGAAAGTGGCACAGTGCAGAGTCCCCCAGCAGACTATGCCTATAGCAGCATGACTAAAACCAACTATAAGCTTTATCGAAGAGGACGGATTTGAGCCTAGTCTTTGACTGTTTAGAGGTTTATAGGTAAGAAGAAGGGTTTTAAATTCTATTCTACTTTTAATGGGAAGCCAATGGAAGAAATAATGAAGGTGAAATATGATCTCTCTTACCAATCCCAGTCAGCAATCTTGCTGCAGCATTTTGGATTAATTGGAGGCTTTTTAGAAAGTTACTGGCGCAGCCTGAAAGCAGAGAATTACAGTAGTCCAATCTAGAAGTAACAAATGCATGGACCAGTTTTTCAGCATCGCTTTGAGACAGGATGCTCCTAATTTCGGCTGTTCTAGAGATTTGTTTTATGGGTGAGGTAAATGACAAATCCTGGTCAAAAAATGACTCAGATTCCTTGCAGTACTACTGGGGGCCAGAGTTATGTCATCTAAAGTAGCAATCTACTACTACTACTACTACTCTTTCGGCTTTTCCCATTAGGGGTCGCCACAGCGAATCATCCTTTTCCACTTCACTCTATCCTGGGCATCTTCCTCTCTGACACCAGCTAACCTCATGTCCTCTGTTAGAACATCCATATACCTCCTCCTTGGTCGTCCTCTCGCCCTCCTGCCTGGCAGCTCCATCTCCGACATCCTTCTACCAATATATTCACTGTCCCTCCTCTGCACATGTCCAAACCATCTCAGTCTGGCCTCTCTGACTTTGTTGCTAACACAGACAACGTGCGCTGTCCCTCTGATGAACTCGTTCCTAATTCTGTCCAACCTTGTCACTCCTAAGGAGAACCTCAACATCTTCATCTCTGCTGCTTCCATCTCTGCCTCTTGTCTCTTTCTCACTGCTACTGTCTCTAACCCATAGAGCAGAGCTGGTCTCACCACTGTCCTGTACACCTTTCCTTTGAGTCTTGCTGACACTCTTCTGTCACACAACACTCCTGACACTTTCCTCCACCCATTCCAACCCGCCTGCACTCGCTTCTTCACCTCTTTTCCACACTCCCCATCAGACTGAACTGTTGACCCCAAGTACTTAAACTCCTGCACCTTCTTCACCTCAGCCCCTGTAACCTCACACTTCTACCTGGATCCTCTCGTTTACACACATGTATTCTGTCTTACTACGACTGACTTTCATACCTCTTCTTTCCAGAGCAAACCTCCACCTATCCAGCTGTTCCTCCACCTGCTCTCTACTCTCACTGCAAATCACAATGTCATCTGCAAACATCATTGTCCAGGGAGATTCCTGTCTGACCTCATCTGTCAACCTGTCCATCAGCATAGCAAACAAGAAGGGACTCAAAGCCAATCCTTGGTGTAGTCCCACCTCCACCTTGAACTCCTCTGTCTGACCTACGGCACATCTCACCACCGTCATGCTTCTCTCATACATATCCTGAACTACTCTGACGTACTTCTCTGCCACTCCCGACATCCTCATACAGTACCACAGCTCCTGCCTCGGCACCCTGTCATACGCTTTCTCTAAATCCACAAAGAGACAATGCAGCTCCTTCTGACCATCTCTGTACTTTTCCATCAACAACCTCAAAGCGAAAATGGCGTCAGTGGTGCTCTTACGGGGCATGAATACTGCTGCTCACAAATCTCCACCTCCTTCCTAAGCCTGGCCTCCACTACTCTTTCCCACAGCTTCATTGTGTGTCTCATCAGCTTTATTCCTCTGTAGTTGCTGCAGTTCTGCGTGTCACCCTTGTTCTTAAAGATCGGCACCAGAATGCTTCTCCTCCATTCCTCAGGCATCTTCTCACTCTCTAAAATCTTGTTAAACAGACCTGTCAGAAACTTCACTGCTGTCTCTCCTAGACACTTCCACACCTCCACAGGTACGTCATCAGGGCCAACAGCCTTTCCGCTCTTTATCCTTTTCAGAGCCTTCCTCACCTCATCCTTTCTAATCTCTCCTATTTCCTGCTCCACAACATCCACATCTTCCTCCCTTCTTTCCCTGTCATTTTCCACATTCATCAGCTCCTCAAAATACTCCTTCCATCTTCTCTGCACACTCTCCTGGCTTGTTAGCACCTTTCCATCTCTGTCTTTAATCACTCTTATCTTTTGCACATCTTTCCCATCTCTATCTCTCTGTCTGGCTATCCTGTACAAGTCCTTCTCTCCTTTCTTCGTGTCTAACCTGTCATACAGCTCATCGTAAGCTTTCTGTTTGGCCTTTGCCACCTCCTTCTTCACTCTGTGCTGCACTTCCTTGTACTCCTGTCTACTTTCCTCAGTCCTTTCTACATCCCACTTCCTTTTAGCTAACCTCTTCCTCTGGATGTAGTCCTGTACCTCCTCATTCCACCACCAAGTGTCTTTATCATCTTTCCTCTTTCCAGATGACACACCAAGCACCTTCCTACCTGTTTCCCTGATTACCTCTGCTGTATTTTCCCAATCATCTGGAAGCTCTTCCTGACCACACAAAGCCTGTCTCAACTTCTGCCTGAATTCCTCACAAGTTTCTTCATTCTTTAGCTTCCACCACTTGGTCTTCTTTTCTGACTTTCCTCTCTTCTTCTTCCTGACCACCAGAGTCATCTTACACACCACCATGCGGTGCTGTCTGGCTACACTCTCTCCTACCACCACTTTACAGTCACTAACCTCTCTCAAATGACCTCGTCTACATAGGATGTAGTCCACCTGTGTGCTCCTACTTCCACTCTTGTATGTCACTCTATGTTCCTCTCTCTTCTGGAACTAAGTGTTTACTACAGCCATTCCCATCCCCTTAGAAAAGTCCACTACTATCTGTCCTTCTGGATTCCTATCCTTTACACCAAACCTGCCCATTACCTCCTCATCACCAGAATCTCTCTTTCTCTTCTAACTCACAGCCAGCTTGTGGAGCATACCCACTGACTATGTTCACCATCACACCATCGATTTCTAGCTTTAGGCTCATCACCCTGTCTGAGACTCTTTTCACCTCTAGAACATTGTTCACAAACTCCCCCTTCAGGATCACTCCTACTCCGTTTCTCTTCCTATCCACACCATGGTAGAACAGTTTGTATCCTCCTCCAATACTACGTGCTTTGCTGCCTTTCCACCTCGTCTCTTGCACACACAGTACATCTACCTTCCTTCTCTCCATCATGTCTGCCAGCTCTCTACCTCTCCCTGTCATTGTTCCAACGTTAAGAGTCCCTACTCTCAAATCTAAGCTCCTGCCTTTCCCCTTCTCTCTCTGACCACGAACCCTTCTACCTCCTCTCCTTCTTCGACCAACAGTAGTCCAATTTCCACCGGCACCCTGTAGGTTAACAGCACCGTGGCGGTCGTTGTTAACCCGGCCTCGACCGATCCGGTATGAAAGTGGTATGCATGACTCGCATAGTTGTACTTGGCAAAATTTTACGCCAGATGCCCTTCCTGACGCAACCCTCTCTATTTATCCGGCTTGGGACCGCACAGGAGTTACTGGCTTGCAACCCCTGTGGCTAGATTATCTAAAGTAGGAATATGGTTAGAAAACAAGTTTCTTAGACTTTTAGGCCCAAATACAATAACTTCAGTTTTATCTGAGTTTGGAAGAAGGAAATTATACGTCATCCAGTCCCTTATGTCTTTTAGACATGCTTGTAGTTTGATTAAGTGATTTGTTTCATCAGGTTTCATAGATAGATATAACAGCTTGTCATCAGCGTAGCAGTGAAAATTTACAGAGTGTTTTTCTAATAATGTTGCCAAGGGAGAAATATATAGAGTAAAAGTATTGGTCCTAACACAGAGCCTTGTGGAACTCCCTAACAATCTTTTGTGTATGTGGAAGATTCATCATTAACACGAACAAATTGGAATCTATAGATGAGATTTAAACCAATTTAGTGCAGTTCCTTTAATTCCAATTACATGTTCTAGTCTCTGTAATAATATTCTGTGATCAATGATGTCAAATGCAGCACTAAGATCTAGCAGAACTAGTATAGAGTATAAGTCCATTATCTGAAGAGAGAAGAAGATCGTTGGTGACTTTAATTATTGCGGTTTCTGTGCTATCATGAACTCTAAATCCTGACTGAAATTCTTTAAACAAGTCATTTCTGCACAGGTGGTCACGTAATTGCTTCACCACTACTTTTTCAAGTATTTTAGAAATAAAGGGGATATTGGATATTGGTCTGTAATTGGCTAAGACACCTGGATCCAGACAAGGTTTTTTTAAGTAGAGGTTTGATTACAGCTACCTTATAGGCCTTTGGTACATATCCTGTTTGTAAAGATAGATTAATCATATCTAATACGAATGTGTCTAATAAGGGTAGAGCATCTTTGAGCAGTCTAACTGGATCTGGGTCTAGCAGACATGTTGTTAGTTGAAATGCCATAATAGTTCAAGTTAACTCAGCAAGGTCTATGGGCACAAAGCAGTCTAAAAGGCACTGAGGACTTATTGATGATTCTAATTCTGTTGTATTTTTGGGAAGGGTCTGGTAAATTTTGTTTCTAATAGCTACGATTTTGTTTGTGAAGAAAGTCAAAAAGTCATTGCTGCATAGCGTTTAGGATTCCCTCAACTGAACTATGGCTCTTAGTCAGCCTGGCTACAGTGCTGAAAAGAATCCGGGGGTTGTTCCTTGTTTTCCTCTATTAGTGATGAATAATCTGCTGTTCTGGCTTTACGGAGTGGTAATTTGTATAAGTATAAATCATTGGAGTTACTTGTCAAGACTCTGTGTAACTGTAATGTATTGGACGAGAATCCATTCATGTTTGCAAGACCATAAGCACTTAGTCACTTTAGAGGATCCGATGTTATTCTTCAGGTTGCTTGAAGCTGTGAGGCAAACCTCCCAGAAGCATTATGCTACACAAAGTTGAGAAAGCACATGGCCACTATGTCAAAGGTCCTTCACTTGAAGGACAATGAAATGGATGATCTTGCTGACTTCCTTGGGCATTATACTAGAGTGCATCGCCAATATTATAGGCTGCCAGAAGGCACCCTGCAGTTGGCGAGGATTAGCAAGGTTCTCCTGGCCCTAGAACAAGAACTGCTGCATGAATTTAAAGGAAGGAATCTAGATGAGATCAGCATTGATCTACAAGGTAAAGCAGGCCTGTAAATAAATAATTTTATTTATTTGCAAGCAGGGTTTTCAAAATATGTAGCTTTATGTAGACATTTTTTTAATTGCTAAATTTGTAAATTTAACAGTTGATTGAGTTTTTAAATACATTCTTATAGCCAGCTGATGCAGTGCATGATAGGTTGGAACCCCTGTTGGTATCAAGACGTAGGCTTTATAGATGATCAGATGTGTTTGAATGACTTCTCCTATCCAAAGGAAACACGTAAACTTTTAAGATTATAGTGGTACACTTAGCTTTGAAATCAACGTTTTAAACTGGAAAATATGTGACTGGTATATTATTGGGGCATATTCATATTTGCAGTGTAGCCCCAGCCATTTTCCTATTCCTTTCCTCTGCTCTTTTGTGCAGTGTTGCTTTTATGTGCCAATTTATCTATGTGTTTGCTGTTTCCCAGAGAATATAACTTTAGATAGCTGTGATGATGAGGACACCATTAAGTTCACCTTCATCTTCCCAATCATCAGGTATTTAACATTTGAGAGACGCAACAATAGGAAAACTATAAAAAGCCAAATATTCAGAATAAAATGTGGGGTTATTGAAATTTGAGTTTGACCTGCTGGAATGTGTTAGGGCAATAGTACTGGTGTTCTAGGCTGTTCCTGTAGTATTGTGGTTTGTTCCTAGGTTATGTTAGTCTTAATATAAGGGCATTAACAGATGAAGATAGTCACAGCAGACTGTAGAAAGTGATTTAAAAAAGATTATCAACCTGCAAAGAGAACACATGACAAACTAAGAACATGAAAAAAAACTGCTTGCAAGTCATAAATACACATAAAACAAAAATATCTTATTTAAATAGGTATTCTTACTTCCAGTACAGTTCTTTGTAAAATCCCTCTGGTGGTAATTATAGCTCTGAATCTTCTTTCACCTGGTCCTGGACATCCTCCCTAACTAAGGTCCTTCTTGTGTGTTTGTTAGTGTTTGGCCTAATGGGAAACTCTAGGAGCAGTTTAGGCAGGTTTAGACTTCTTACATTTCCCCATTGACGCCAGTGTGGACCTTCAGATATACAGTCATTTGTCTTTATTAAATTATGTCCAATCAGTTCAGTTTACCAAAGCTAGACCCCTGGGCAATTGTATCACGTGTTAGACTACTACAGCAAGGATCAATTTGTTTTTTTTTTAATCGAGAATTGAAATTTTTATATTTGAAATATTTTACCAATTTGGGCTTACTTTTAATGTGTAACAATTAGAAGGGAACATTTTTCGTCCAAATTAAAATACATTTAAAACATAGAAATCTGCACAGGTTAGGACTGCAAGTGCAGAGTAAGCTTCGGCTAGAAACAAAAAAAAATGTATTTGCAAATTAATTAATTGATTATTTAATTAATTCTGTAAAATTCTGATTTGGTTTTACTGGCTGCATAAGATCAGAAAAAAAATATATACACATAGTTTGACTAGTTCTTACATTGCTCTCAAAAGTAACAATTAACAGTGCTATTATGTATACAAATCAAGTGTGTAAAGAAGTAAGGCCCGTGTGTTGCTTAACTAAGGATGGTACCCTATTGACTGTTTTCACTGTGGATAAAAACTTGATTTTCTAAAAAGCTATCACGTTTCCACGCAAATCTACTACTGAAGTAGGACAAAAGAGGCTCCACATGCAACTAAAGGTAACAGTGCTTGTAATGTGTGGAAGAAAAGAATTGTAAGAATTTCTGATAAAATTGTTGAAATAACAGTACACGCCATCCATTGCTATAGCTAGCCTGTATTATTTGTAGAGCTTTAATTGTTTCCATTACTTTTGTTAATATATGTAGTTACTTAAAATACCAAAGTTTATTCTTTGGGCAAAAGCAGAAAGTAGAGATAATTTGAATGCATATATGCATCCAATGGCTGACCAATGTTCTTATATCTCACTGTTGTTCCTGTGTTTATAGAAAGACCAGATGAAAAGATGGATGAGGGGGACTCTGGTGAATCACACACAAGAAAAGGTAAGGGAAAAGTCTTATTTACCAACCTGCAATGTGTGAAATCATAAACTACAACTCATTAGTCAAACCTCCATCAGCCAGCCATCTGTGCTTCAGGAGCTGACTTGGCTAATCAAGCCACTACCCTATTGAACTCATCAGTAAAAAGCACTCTACTTTCAGTAATGTTCTGCAATGATGTGACAGTACCACATCACTAAAGAAACAGTTTAATGAACTAAAGACTTTAGTATTATTTCAGACAAGCCAAAAAATGCAGAAAAATATTTTTAATAGCATGCAAATTAGTTTTTTTATGGATGAAATGTTTAATTGAACAATTAAAATTTCATTCTAGATGAAAATCTTTTATCAATGTACTGTTAGTTTGACTCCCCTGTCAATCTTAACCTGGTGAACAGAATTTATATCAAAATATGGGAATCCAGCTCCTGAGTAATTCTCTAAGGACAAGACAAAGTCAGCCGTAACTGTTGGGTCAACATGCCTAAATGTATATAATATGAAAACAAAAGAAAAAAACTAAATTGTTCACATTTCACGTGGCTATGACTTAAATGACAATAAATAAATATAAAAAGCCATTTAATCTAAAAATATGTGTTTGTTAGTCAATATTGCTCATCCCTACCATTTAGTGCAACAAGGCAGCTTTAGAGATGCTATGACAAACACTTTGTACCGACGAAAGAATTATTTGCTATATTTGTAGTACAACAACTCATGCGAATATTACTGTCATTATTGTTAATCCTAATGTAAGTTTGAGTAAAGCCTGTCTTGTACACATGTGGGCAGAGGAGGAAGGTGATATATTGGTTTCAGAGTCTGAAGACAATCCGGTGTGTGACAACTTGCAATGCCTTCAGAGGCTTGAGGCCTGGAAGAAGACTGCTAAAAACCTTGAAAATAAAGTGGTCCTTAGAGAAAGAGCTCTTTCCAGGTCCGGAAAAAGTCAATGCCAGGGCAAAAAAATTTGCCAGCTCTCAAAAGGTCTTGAAAGGGTGAGTATTTCCAATGTTTTTACAGCTACATATTTAAAAACATATGAGAAATGTCAAGCTGCCCTACCCCTAAGCACAAGGAAAATGTTTTCTCAAAGGTCAGCAGAGTCAAGACCTTCCTGAAATTCGTGGCAGAAGAGAACACTTCAGTCAATTCCTGGCTTTTTCAGGACAATCCAGAAAAAATCCAGCAGTGAGTAGTAGTAGTAGTAGATGGTGTTTGTCATACCAAACATACCTTTTTGTGGCAGCAGGCTTCATAGCAGAGTGTGAATGTCTGAAAGGTTCCCAAATGAAGGAGACACTAGGGAACCCTGAAAACTTATTTAAAAGTACTTGGACATGTACTGTATATTTTTCAATTTCCCAGAAATTTGAGAAACCCAGGATTCCTAATTATTGCTTCCATCCATGCCTTTTGACAATCTGCATACTTAAATAGTTTGGAGGGAGAACCATAGCCCTTGTTTTTGCCTGGCTTTCCAGTCCTCTTATTAAGTCTGCAAGACAATTAACCAGCTAGCTTGGTATATCTTAAAACTACAATTGGACGTGGCCAACCTGCTTCAGTTTGTGAAATTGGCTGCTCCTCCTAATCGTATTGTGTCACTTCCTGTTACTTCACACTGTTTCGGTTTCTGCTCTTTTTCCCTAAATTTCCCTGTATAAAAACTATCACAGCCCAAGGTTTACTTGGGACGTGAGATTTGTTTTACACAAGCATCTGCCCTCCTGAAATAAAAACAGATCTTACCTCTGCTAGCCTACCACTTAGCAATGACTTCTCTGTCTCCTTCTGTCTCTTCTCTGACTTGCTCAGTGTGTCACATGATGACATGTATAGCTGCATGTCATCATTCAGCCGCTGGCTGTCTAGATGGTGTCAAAGCTGGAACTGGCAATTGGAAACGTTTATAGGAGACCTAGGCTGATTTGGAGAGATCGCATACATCCTACTTTTGATGGTGCAATTGACTTATCTAAAAATATGGCTGATTTTATTAGACAACCAAAAGTTTGACAATCCAGAGTTGAGCCTAGGACGAGAGATCCAGTCCTACACACTTCTCTGTGTAACCAATACTATGGTGTCCTAGAAATAAAACGACACACTGTGTTATGAATCCAGGAAGATTTATTTAGGGTCTGGCAGCAGTTTACTACCAGCCATTACGTAATCCAGAATTATAACATTTCTGGACTGGAGCATCCCTCATTATCATTAACAAAAAGTCTTTACCCGTAAACACAGAAGGAGATGTTAAAAAGGAATGCCTACCTCAAAGGAAACTTAAACGAAATTTAACTAAACACATGTTGGAATATAATCCAATACACAATGTAGCCTTATGAAAAGCAAAGCATCTCTGTATGAGACAATTTCAACCTTAAGTAGATATGTAAAGACTTGCCGATTGTTTCCTGGAATCAAATCCTTATGGAAGCAAAGCAACGGAGATAGTCCTGGATTCTCCAGGTGAGTGGCAATAGTTATTGCAAAATAAAAAAAAATCATTTCATTGTTATTTATAGCTGGCCAGCCAAAATAATAAAAAATAAATAAATGTGTAGAGTGTAATTAGGGTACTCAGGGCGTCCCAGGGAACAGGCCATTCATCGGTCCCAGCAATTGAGTACAGCAAACTATGTCCTTCAATAGTCAACCTAGCACAGTGCCTCCCAAATAGTGGGGCCCACCCCCCTGGGGGGGCGCGGTGCGCTGCCAGGGGGGGCTTGTGTGACCCTGGGGAACATGCTTTTTTTGCTGTACTAGAATAAAGTGTAATTGCAGATCCGGTACAGTAGTTGGCAGTGGCGCTCTCATTGTGAGAGTGTGAGCAGGGAGTATTAGCTCTATGGTGTCGGGTTTATTTTGCACCGAGCAGGCGACATGAAGTGAGTAAACGAAACTGAATACAACATGAAGATATTTTAACAGGGATGAAAAGAAAGGCGGAGTGAGATGTAGCGCTTCCAACACGCCCCGCGATTAGAGTCACGCTGGGGGGCGAATTGTTTTCTTTTAGCTACGGGGGGCGTAATAGAAAATAATTGGGAAGCACTGACCTAGCAGAAGGCAAGGTAAGTCAATCATATGAAGGGAAGGAATGAAAAAGTGCAGCAACAACTTCAGGAGCCTCACTCTGACTCAGTCTAGTATCTGAGCCCATGTTGTCTACTGCTTATTAAACTGGTAAATATTCCCAGAATAAACATACCATGCTTGGCATGTCTTAATATACACAACTACTTAAACACTTATTGTTAGAATAAAACAAAAAAAATAATGGTGCCATGGTCACTGGAAATAACTCCCAATCCCAAATATCATTCCATCTTAAAACAATAAACCATGTAATATGTAAATCTCACGTTTATATTTTAAACAAAGAGAACCTTAACTTCTCACCAAAGTCCGATTAGCATACAGCTACTTCATATTTAGCTTAGCTCACGATTAGCGGTTAGCACTTACTGCTTAACTTATATTCTCTAATATTTCGTTACCATAATACAGATGGCGTTATACAGCTTTTAGTCTCACCTAGCAGAAGGCAAGGTAAGTTGATCATATGAAGGGAAGGAATGAAAAAGTGCAGCAACAACTTCAGGAGCCTCGCTCTGACCCAGTCTACTATCCGAGCTCACGTTTTCTCCTGCAGGTGCGCTTCTACCGAGGTAGACTGCCGCAAAGCTGAACTGTCGTAACCCTTAAAGGAGCCTTACACTCAAACAACCCACTAAAACCACAGCTGGGCTACATCTGCAGTATCCTTAATGCTGTCACCCCCACAACTCCCACATAGCTATAGAGACTATGTCTGTTCCAAGATCAACTAAATTTCACCAACCAAAAATCATCAGGAGAGGAGTTAATCATAATAACTTAATAAAAGTTAGGACTACTACTCTTATTAAACAAAAACTAAAACAATTAAATGCGCATTATTAAATATCAGATCTCTCTCATCTAAATCTCTGTTAGTAAATGATTTGATAAGCAATCATCAATTCGATTTATTTTGTCTCACTGAAACTTGGTTGCAGAAGGAAGAATATGTCAGTTTAAATGAGTCAACCCCTCCAAGTCATATTAACTATCATGTTCCTAGAAGCTCAGGCCGAGGTGGAGGAGTAGCAGCAATCTATCACTCAAGCTTACCAATAAACCCTAGACCTAAACATAGTTATAATTGATTTGAGAGTCGTACTCTGAGCCTTTCACACCCAATTTGGGAAACTCAAAATCCACTACTATTTGTTATTGTGTACCGTTCTCCAGTCCCTTATTCTGAAATTTTCTGAATTCTCAGATTTTGGCATTTACTTCATTATTAGATTAAATTGTTTTCTCTCAAAAGGTAAATAAACCCACTCGTTTTAGAGTCACACCTTAGACCTTGTCCTTACATACAGCATTAAAACTGATAGTTTAACAGTATTTCCTCATAATTCTGTTCTCTGACCATTTTCTATAAACATTTGAATTTAATCTAATGGATTATACAGCAATTAGAATAAGCAGGTGCTTATCTGAAAACACTGAACTTTCCAGTCGAGATGGCCGCCCACCCTGAGTCTGGTTCTGCTGGAGGTTTCTTCAGTTTAAGGGAGTTTTTCCTCTCCACTGTTGCCTATAGCTCTTCTAGGGGATTTGTTGGGTTTTCTATACATTTCTGTATAGTCTTGACTTTATTATGTAAAGTGCCTGGAGATGACTTTGTTGTATTTTTGCACTGTATAAATAAAGTTGAATTGAATTGAGGCTCGACAGCTCACTGATATAAGACAACCTGACAGAGAGTTGTTGTGAGAAATAAATACGTAGGGGAAACAGGTGAAAAAAATCAGGGCTCTGATTGGGGTGAAGTTGCCAGAATGACCTATGGAGCAGGAAGTGAGGCAGAGAGGCTACAAAATAAAAGCTGTGGACAGGAAGTGAAGCAGAAGACAAAACAGGTGATATGGAAAATGGTCTGCACTTATATAGCACCTTTCTACCAAGTACTATATAATTGCATTTGCTAATGCAAATACTAGGTTTGCCAGCAGTGTGTAAACAGAGCAGCAAAGGTGAACGCTGTTGTATTGTTTTTTTTTTATTTTTATCACAAGCTGAAGTTGGGGTAGCTGTCATAATGCCACACCTATGGGCCTTAGGTGTTTTCTAAAAATCTTGAATTTGGTCAAAGTAAATAATAATGATCTTTCCCAGGAATGAAAGAGTGAGAAAAAAATGAGTTAGAGTGTTCAACAATATACCAACTTGTACAGTACCCTACACACACAAGTGAAGGTGGCATGGTACTTCAACTGAATTCATAATTTGCACGTGTTATGTCCCTTTACCTCTCCCCAATCTGCTACCATTAAGCACAAGTGCTCACAATAAAAAAAAAATTGCAATTACCAATACACTGAATTCAGGGGTAACACTAAGTAAAGAGAAAATGAGATATATCAACAACATTGAGTTAACACACAGTGTTATGCTGTCCCTAAAATTTATATTGATTAACAATATTTATTAAATTTTAATGTTGTTTTACTACAATTTGTCATGTATTTTGGGAGATACACAGTACCTCAGTGGAGCCCAGTCAAACTATGTTTTGGTCATTTTTTCTTAAACAGTTCGCCAAATCATGTCTAACTATGCCCCTCTTCCTATACCAATGACAGGAAGATATAGATGTCACTTCATGGTGGTATCTCATTACTTTGACTTGGTAACTTGTAAGATGATGATAGTAGTATTGGTAGTATCCTAGTAACTTGTGACACTCAGCACTTAGTAACACTCAGCCCTCTCAGGCTGACTATTCCTGGGAGCAGTGTTCCTTTAATAGTAAATAATTACAATTAGTAATACAAAAGAAATATGGCACCATTCTTTGCATGACATCTCAGGGGTCACCATAAAAAGTGCAATATGCAACATACACAGACAGTGTATGAGGCATGTTTAATGATGTCTTCTAATGAAAATTTTATTTTATAATCAAGCATTTTCTTATTTAAAATAAAAAATTGTAAACAATGTATTTAAATAAATGAGAACCAGCTCATAAATAAGTAAAATTAGCTCAACTTCTTTTTTTACATTTCAGCAAAATATGAATGTAACAGGTCAAGATTTAACTACTTGTCTTTTGGATATCACGATTGATTTGGACAAAGTGACCATCACAAAAACAATATCTGCTTTTGTTTTTTCACTGTAGCTGTGGGGATCACTTAGAAGTTCTGAACACATGCTGGCATAAGTGCTTTCTTTTCATCCCAGTGTTCAGTGTTACACAGTAAAAGCTGGCTTATTCAGACACAATTTTAGTACTTTTTCAGTGTTAAGCCTCGATTTCTGACAAGGTCTCTAATGTTTTTGAGTGAGCAATTATCCAGTTTAGGATGCTCAGCAGTTTTACACTGCTGGCATTCAATCTTGCTAGCCAGTTTTCCCTCAGCTAGCAAGTTTTTTAAAATGTCTCATTATCGCAGAAACCTCTGTTGGAAACAATTGCTGTTTTTCTTCCTCCTCCTAGGAATATTCCTTTCAGCAGCATTTTACTTGAGATGCTACAAAAGAGGAAAACACATGATGATTGGGATACCTTATTGTGAGGGAAATTTTGATCAACGACCATCTGACCATCTGTTCACACTTCTGGCAGAAGCCAGACAACAAGTCCCCGCCACTCAGTAGGAAGCCCACAGGAACTAGCAGGGACACTGAATCCCAGAATATTCCTTGACACCTTAGCAGACCCTATTGTTCCTTTGAATACTTGTTTACACCTTAAGCAGACCTTCTGTCTAAACTTTGTTTAACACTAGCTTCCCCACAGGTAGTGTCCCAGCAGACGAGAGACAGTAACAGAGACTTGCTAATTAGGACTCCTGATCAATGTGTATTCAACTGTATGTATGATTTGCATAGGGGAGCAGATAAAACACGCACACATCCTGACAGGGATTATCAGAATCAGTCTGATCCGCTCGAGTGTAAACTTCTTTTTGCTCTGTTCCTCTACCTGTTCCTCTACCTTTTTTGCTTATTTTACCTATGTTTATTGTCATTAAATTGCTTAATAATCATGTGAGAGCTTCCTCCTGTCTCTTAACTTGCTCTCTCAGATTTTTGCCATAACACTTATCATTCCCTTTACATTGCATTACTTAATTTTTAAATCCACAACGTCAAAGCAATTCAAACTAGGGATGCACCATTTATGAGACAACGGGTGCAGCAGATGCTAGTATCCTAGTTCAAACAGCAACCTTACAATTTTTTTTAAATATAGACATTACAGAATAAGCCAATATTAAATTTAAGAACTGAAACTGTCATCTTAAAAGGCACTTTACATAACAAATCGCCCTTGAGCAGCGATAATCTAAATAGAACACCTAGTCTTTGGGATCAATTACATTTCTACAACATATTGTACTTAGCCTGTGTGAAACCAAATAGGCTAACTATATTAGCTTATATTATATTATAAGATATTTCTAAAAACATCACTGTTTAATGAGTTATTACAGCAAGTTCAAGGTAATAAATCCCAAAAATCTGAGTAAGCAACAAGTGCTATTTATTACATGACAGGGGTTAAGGTAAAACAAAATTTAACTCCTTAGTTAAAGCGCTTTAGTTAGTTAAATATGAGGACAAAGATCAACACCACATCCAAAAATTATCAGATCTTCTGGTAACATAAATAGGCGTAATAAATATATATTGAACAACACATTATATAATCATTGTTATAGCATTATATATCAGAAACAAAACACACATTTTTGCATCTCACACCAGTTCAGTTTTCAGCAGTTTTTAAATATTTAAAGCGAGGCCGCTTAGCGTGCAGAGTTTGGCAGCTCATTCATCAGTAAACCAGAGCTGACCTAGATGGGTCTGACCTAGATGGGTCTGAACTAGATGGGTCTACGACACTGGGTTTGTAAATAGTTGTTAGACTTCATCTGTACATCAATACAAAGCTAAGCTATGAGTGTTTAAATGATCTTGACTAGGTGACTAGGTATAACATGAGTTATGTATATATATATGAGTGTTAGAAAGATGCCCCTGCCAGGATACCTTGAAGGTTCGTCCAGACAAGTAAGACCAAAGCCAGACTAGAGCTGATCCAGAGATGCCCATGTGAGAGAGTGCAGACAAGAGGACCTGATTGTTCACAGTGTCAAAGGCTACAGATAGGGCTAGTAGAATTAAGACAGAAGAATTACCTGCAGCTTTCACTGCCCGTAGGGATTCCACAACAGTCAAAAGTGCTGTCTCTGTGGAGTGACCACTTTTGAAGCCAGACTAGTTGACATCGAGGAGATTGTTCTGGGAAAGAAAGTCTGAGAGTTGATTGAAGACTGGTCATTCCACGGTCTTTTTCCAGAAATTGAAGAAGAGAGACTGGTCTGTAGTTATTCACAAAGGAGGGATCAAGAGAAGGTTTCTTCAGCAGTGGAGTAATCTGGGCCTGCTTGGAAAGGTGCCTGTGGTGAGAGAAGCATTGATGATATGTGTAATTCCTGGGATTAGTGTGCAACAGGTGCTTTAAAAGGTCCTTTAAAACTCCTTTAAAAAAATGTAAGGACAATACAAATACACATGCATACAACGCATTTTCCTCTTTCTTGATAAAACTTTAAAACTCCAGAGGTACAGAACATGTGTACTAATGTTGCTGGTGCTTATTCAGAGTGATCTCATGTGGGATCAAAATCTTAATTCTCTAATTTCAACAAACTTGGCTTGAGCCAGTGAAGACAACAAACAATTCTAAATTGAATTGCAGTGTGTTTCAGGCAAACTGAGGATGAATGAATTCCATGCAGGATCTCTTGCCAGTACTCATTTGTAATATTGTCTTGTAAGTCTTCCTCCCATTTACTTTTGTTGTGTTGTCAAATTGCATCTATTTAACCTTTCATGTATAGCCCTCTTTACGTTTGGTTTACATTTATAAATGTCATCTAAAAAAAGATGGGAGAGGGGCATAACAGGAAGCAATCAGTGTTAGAACAAATAAAATATCTGAGCTGCAGGTACTGAACTGAAATAATTGTCGGTATAGAGATGATACACTTTGACCACATTTATTGCATTGCGCAAACATTGTCTGTGCATTCAGTTCAAATCAATTAAACTTTATTTATATAGCGCCAATTTACAACAAGGTCATCTGAAGGCACTTTACATAATAAAGTCAAGAATATACAGACATTTAGATAAAACCCAACAAATCGCCCTTGAGCAGCTATAGGCAACAATGGAGAGGAAAACTCCCTTTAACGGAAGAAACCTCCAGCAGAACTAAGCTCAGGGTGGGCGGCCATCTGCCTTGACCGGTTGGGCTGACTGGAAAACATTGGGCAGGTTGGTAGGACCAGTAGCTGAGCACTGGAAGACACACAGATCCAAAGCCAGGGACACCTGAAGACAGGGACAGAGAGAGGGAGACAGAGAGGGAGAAGGACAACTACGGGACAAAAAGACACAGAGTTAATGTCAGACAGTAATGACATATAAATGTGGGCCGAGAGGAGAGAGTGAACAGAAGAGGAAAGTGGCTCAGTGCATCGAGTCCGCCAGCAGTCTAAGCCTATAGCAGCATGACTATAACCAACTATAAGCTTTATCAAAGAGGAAGGGTTTTGAGCCTAGTCTTAAAAGTAGAGGGGGCTGCTTCCTGAATCTGGACTGGGAGCTGGTTCCACAGGACAAGAGCTTGATAGATAAAGGCTCTGCCTTCCATTCTATTAATTTGGAAATTCTGGGAACCATAAGTAGGCCTGCATTTTGGGACCGAAGTGGTCTAGTAGGATGATATGGTACTAGGAGATCTTTTAGGTATGATGGAGCTTGACCGTTTAGAGCTTTATAGGTAAGAAGAAGGGTTTTAAATTCTATTCTACATTTAATGGGAAGCCAATGGAGAGAAGCTAATGAATATGACCTTTCTTACCGATCCCAGTCAGCAATCTTGCTCCAGCATTTTGGATCAATTGGAGGCTTTTTAGAGAGTGACTGGGGCAGCCTGAAAGTAGAAAAATTACAGTAGTCCAATCTAGAAGTAACGAATGCATGAACCAGTTTTTCAGCATCGCTTTGAGCCAGGATGCTCCTAATTTTGGCAATGTTCTATAGGTGGAAGAAGGCTGTTCTAGAGATTTGTTTTATGTGTGAGGTAAATGACAAATCCTGGTAAAAATTACAAAAATGGTCAAAGATTCCTTGCTGTACTACTGGGTGCCAGAGTTATGTAATCTAAAGTAACAATATGGTTAGAAAACATGTTTCTTAGACTTTTAGGCCCAAACACAATAACTTCAGTTTTATCTGAGTTTAGAAGAAGGAAATTATACGTCATCCAGTCCCTAATGTCTTTTAGACATGCTTGTAGTTTGATTAATTGATTTGTTTCATCAGGTTTCATAGAGAGATATAACTGCGTGTCATCAGCGTAGCAGTGAAAATTTACAGAGTGTTTTCTAATAATGTTGCCAAGGGGAGACGTATATAGAGTAATAAGCATTGGTCCTACCAGAGAGCCTTGTGGAACTCCATAACTAACTTTTGTGTATGTGGAAGATTCATCATTAACATGAACACATTGGAATCCATCTGATAGATGAGATTTAAACCAATTTAGTGCATTTCCTTTAATTCGAATTACATGTTCTAGTCTCTGTAATAATATTCTGTGATCAATGGTGTCAAATGCAGCACTAAGATTTAGCATAGACAAGTCCGTTATCTGAAGCCAGAAGAAGATCGTTGGTGACTTTAATCAGTGCGTTTTTTGTGCTATGATGAACTCTAAATCTTGACTGAAATTCTTCAAACAAGTCGTTTCTGCGCAGGTGGTCACATAATTGCTTTGCAACTACTTTTTCAAGTATTTTAGAAATAAAGGGGAGATTGGATATTGATCTATAATTGGCTAAGACACCTGGATCCAGACAAGGTTTTTTAAGTAGGGGTTTGATTACAGCTTCCTTATAGGCCTTTGGTACATATCCTGTTTGTAAAGATTGATTAATGATATCTAATATGAACGTGTCTAATAAGGCTAAACAGTTCTGTAGCGGTAAACAGTTCTTTCAGGTGACTGAAAGCCCTCTCAGCCTTAACGCCCCCAGGAAAATGAGGTGTTGGTGGGTGTGACCTATAACCCCTGATGAAGCGGCAATTGAAGTTGCAGAAGCCCAAAAACCTCTGTAACTGCCTCCGGCCCCTGGGTGTAGGCCACTGCTCCAAAGCTCTCACCATGGCAGCTCCCCCCAGAGGGATGGAGTTAAATGCAGAGGACAATTTTCACTGTAACTTGTATGTGCTAATGTACATGTGCTCAGTGTTGAATAATACCAGAGTTGTCTGTGTCATGTGAAACTCACACTTTTTGGCTTTGACAAACAACTGGTTCTCCAAGAGGCATAACAACACAGTCCTGATGTGCTGCTCTTGCTCCCCTAATGCGAATAAGGTGATAAGTGTTAGATCTAGTTCGGTAAAGATAGTAGCATCTTGTAGCAGTTCAAAGGCAGATTCTTCTTTAAGGGAGCTGTCAATGGATTCATGTGTGGTCATTCTCTCATGTTGGGTAAGGGAGTAGATGTGGCTTTGAGGGGACAAGGTGCCAGGTAACAGTTCAACAGCACAAACATAAGGTCTATGTGGAGGTAAAGATGTGGCACGAGATTTGCTAAACACTGCAGCCAGGCCGTGATATTCAGTAGGGATCCCAGCGAAATCAATGGGCCCCTAAGGTTTATTTTTATTTTCAACAGAGTGAGTCGTAGGCAATTTGCTAGAAAGGAAGAACTCCAACCCATAATTTTTTAAACAGGGCCAGCTAATATGTGGGTCATGTGTGGAGAGCCAAGGATATTCCAACAGTAAGGCCGTACTAAAACAGTTGTAAACATACAACAAGCATCTTTCATGGTGACTACCAGATAAAGTCAGTCTTACAGGCTTAGTAGAACACTTAATATGGCCCGTAACATGATTATCTAGAGCCTTGACTTGGAGTTGGGTGGAGAGTTCCTCAACTTCTTTTTAATTCTATTTTATTTAATTATTTATTAAATAAACTCTAAGGCAAAAGAAAAACGCTCACTACAAATGGAAGGAGGAGACAATGGCAAGAACAAAAATTACTCACAACAGAAGGTTGGAGACTTACTAACAAAAAAATCACTTGACCAGAGGACCCAACAAACTCACTCTGAGAAGAAAAACTAGCTCAGGTGTGTCTCAAGATGAGACAAGTGTAAGAAGGAAAATAAAATTGTTAATGATTTGACATGATCCCAATTGAGTTGGTTCTTCCAAAGTCATTTTAAGCTTGTTTCCTGGCAGCAAATCCAGAATCTCAAAGCTACTCATGATCAGGTTTTTTCACATTTCAGTCCCTGCACAGTGTCTGTTTACAGCATTTTGGTCTCACGGGAACCAGACTTCAGGATCTGAAGAGACAAAATGAGTCTGATAGATTTTCTAAACCAGGCGTAGAACAAGGCATAAATCGCAGGGTTCAGACTCTGGTTAATTTGCAACAGAAAGTAACTAATGAGTGAATATAGACAAAAGTCTACAGAGTCAGCTGGGACAAAAGAGTGAGAGTAATATGAACAGAAAAAGATTAAAAACACAAGTACAACAACACCCAGAGTCCTGGCTGCTTTCAGCTCACATTTCTTAGTCCTTACAGTCATTGAATGTTGGAGTGTGACAGCTCCAACATGAGAGCACATGGAACGAGACACAGCCGTCACAAACACACTCAGATACAGAAATATGATCACAGTGACTGGAACAATAAATGTCAAAACATCATCAACCATAGCTGAAATTTTGTCTGCCTTTGTCACACACTCTCCATAGCAGCGAATATATTGACCTGGTTGAGTCAAACTGTCCTTTAAAATCAGGCCATTGTAGACAACAGAACACGTCAAGCACATACAAATGCACATTTTAACCCTTGTCACAGTGACTCTGGTCGGATAAAGCAGAGGGTCACGAATAGCTACATAACGGTCGACTGATATAAGAATCATGTTTCCTACTGAGACACCACAAATGATTGAGCTCATATAACGATAGAAAGAACATACAAGGTCACCAAGAAGCCAACAAGCTGATTGTCTGTAAACATCAAACGGTGTCACAATCCCAGCGAGACAATCAGACACAGGTGTGTGCAGCTGCCTGCAGAGAGACAAAGACATGTAAAGTAATATGAGACCGTCATGTAAAGTGATATGTCTTACATGTGGCACATCTGGATATTTAACGTTCAAAAACATTGTCAGCAAAGCAGAAAATACGTCTGGAGTCAAGATGTGAAGTTATTCACACACCGACTCTAAGTAACATTGTTTTGTAAATCTTGTAAATCTTTGCCTGAAGTGGGAGACTGAGATGATGATGAGCAGGTTGAGGACCACAGTGAGCACAGAGATGATTGACAGCAATGTAAAGAACTGTAAAGCAGATTCAGACTGACTGATCTTTGGTTTCCTGCAGGAGTCATTGAGGAGTTGTGGAAAGCAGAGGTCGTCCTCAGAGAGAGGAGGAGGAGAAGCTGCAGCTTCTGACTCAAACTGTGTCAGACAAATGATTTATTATTTTCTGAACCCACTGTCTCTCTCTCTCTCTCTCTCTCTCTCTCTCTCTCTCTCTAATTACATCACATTCCCAAATTCATCACTTTCTCTCTTTTCTCTCTACTTCCACCATTCTACTTTTTCTCACTGGCTTGATGGTTTTATAAGTTGCTTTCTTTTTGTTGACGCATAACAGTGGTTGTTTGCTCACTTTGGCTTAATGTAATTGAACTAAATCATTTTAGAACAGTGTGAACCATAATCTTGAAGATTCATTTTTTTTAAATCACAGAACATTCAATAAGATGAAAAGAAAAACAATTATACTGAAGTAAGTTCATTGTCCTGATTTAGTCATATTATTGCGATTTATGAGCCATAAAAATATGACTTGTAAAATAATAACAGTAATAACATAATTTAAAGTGAGATACAACAATCATCATCCCACAGATGCATGAGAGTGATCGTGGGGGATTTTTCTTTATTTTCTATTGTAGTCCATGCTGTAAATAAGGTGTGTTGTAAATGTTGATATCATGGCGCTGACGCTGATCTGTGTTGCCCTGCTAACCTGCTCTCCCTCTCTCTCCGCCCTGCTCATTAGTGCTCAGTTGCCTCACCTGTCCCGCTCCCTTCTTATACTCCTCTCTCCTGTTTTCCCGTGCCAAATTGTCGTAGAAATTTACTCTGTCTGTACTCCTGTCTTTTGTGTGGTCTCTTATCTCCTGGTTTTTGAGTTTTCTCCCTTGTTCTTATTTTCCTCAGTTAGTGAGGAATAATATGCTGTTCTGGCTTTACGGCTAATTTGTATAAGTATAAACTTATACAAATTCTGTTGTATTTGTGGGGAGGGTCTGGTGAATTTTATTTCTAATAGCTGTGATTTTGTTTGTGAAGAAGGTCATGAAGTCATTGCCACATAGCATTGAGGGAATACTAGTCTCAACTGAACTATGGCTCTTAGTCAGTGCTGAAAATACAGTGCTGAAAAGAAACCGGGGTTGTTCTTGTTTTCCTCTATTAGTGATGAATAATAAGCTGTTCTGACTTTACGGAGTGCTACTTTGTATAAGTATAAACTCTTTTTCCAGGCTAAGCGTGATTCTTGAGAGTGAGTGGAACGCCATTTCCTTTCTAGTTTTCGTGATGCCTGCTTTAAATTGTATGTTTGCAAGCTATGGCGATCGCCTGTACAGATTTACTGCCTCCTTTTTAGAGGGGCAACAGTATCAAGTATGGAAAGTAGTGATGCTGCATAATCATCAGTTAGGTAATGAACTTGTACAGGAGTACGGTTACTGAGGCTACTCTCAGTTATATCGGTGCATGATGAAGTAAATGATGAAGGGATCATTTCTTTAAATTGTTCAGTGTTTTCAGATAAGCACCTGCTGAAGTGAAACTTTTCTAACTGCTGTATAATCCATTAGATTAAATTCAAATGTTTATAGAAAATGGTCAGAGAGAACAGAATTATGAGGAAATACTGTTAGTTTTAATGCCGTATGTAAGGACAAGACTCTCAAAGAGTTGTAACTATGTTTAGGTCTAGGGTTTATTGGTAAGCTTGAGTGATTGGTTGCTGCTACTCCTCCACCTCGGCCTGAGCTTCTAGGAACATGATAGTTATTATGACTTGGAGGGGTTGACTCATTTAAACTGACATATTCTTCCTGCTGCAACCAAGTGTCAGTGAGACAAAATAAATTGAATTGATCATCGCTTATCAAATCATTTACTAACAGAGATTTAGATGAGAGAGATCTGATATTTAATAATCCACATTTAATTGTTTTATTTTTTTTTTTCAGTAAGAGTACTACTGACTACTAATACGGCAGTGAAGGTGGAGGGACTGAGCCAGTGTACCCGGAGGACGAACTACACCCAGGTGTACACACCCGATGAGAACAACAAGGTACAGACAGTCAAATTTGTACAGCAGGATTTGAGTCCTCCCTCTGCTGGTGGTGCACGACATGGCCTGCCAACATGGTAGATGACATGGGAGAACAGAACTGCAAGTGACATGCTGCTCGCAGACAACGGAGGAGTCTGCATCATGTTTGGAGACTCATGCTGCACCTTCATTCCACCAGATAAGTCTGTAACAAAGGTGTCACGACAACCCCAGCGCCTGGGCCTGGTTTGACATTGTGTTTGGAAGGTGAAAAGCCTCCATCTTATCCCTCTTCACAGGTGTTGTAATAGGCAGTACTGCACTACCGTGCACGAATGTTGTTTGATTCCCTGTGCACGTGTATTAATATTGTGTACAATTGACCACTCCATCTCGCACCAAATGACTCTCCAACTTAAGGACAATGCTTTTGCTGAATCCCTTAAAATCCCTAACTAGGAACCTCCATATCATGAACATGACAACATCAGTAAATAGCTCTTGATTGTTGCTTTTCTTACTCACTATCTTACTCTCTCCACTTTCCACTCACCCCAACCAGTCAAGGCAGATGGCCGCCCACCCTGAGCCTCGTTCTGCTGGAGGTTTCTTCCGTTAAAGGGAGTTTTTTCCTCTCCACTGTCGCCTAGGGCTTGTTCAGGTGGATTAGTTGGGTTTTTCTCTAAATGTTTTTATAGTCTTGACTTTATTATGTAATTACTTTATGAAAATGAATTGAATTAAATTAAGCACAATTTTGGGAACATAATGAAGGAATGTTTTAAAAATATTTGTGAATTTAAAATTTGATGATTTGTTCCTACTATTACTTAGCCTTGATTCGTCCTGACCATCTTTAGTTCTCATAAAATGATAAAGGGGGATGTGAGAGAAATCTTCATTTATCTGTATTATGGAACGGAAAAAACAAACCAGTGGAAGAGGAATATTTGAAATGTAGGGAGGGAGTGCCTTCTTCAGCACAATACCAGACAGAACACAACATGTAGAGAATTTATTTTTAAAAAGCTAAATACATGTTGTCTGACTGAGCAATTCATCTTGTCTCCAAAGACTCTGGAGGTTCTGGGGATGGGTTGGACTGTGGAGCGTGTCAGGATCCTGTCTGTTGACAAAACCTTCTCCTCTGCTGCAGATCTGGGCAGCTGGGCCTTCTTCAGCTCCCTGAGGAAGTTAACAACAGAAATCAATGAGACGACTACAGATCATTTCGCTAAATTTAAAGTTAAGTTTTCATTGTGTTTGTGTTGATATTATTGCTAATAAAAATATTTCCCATAGTGTAAGAGTGATGCCTTTAAATGTCTTGTTTTTGTCAAATTAACAGCTCAAAACCTACAAAATTGTAAGTTTGTAATCATTCAAGTGCAAGTAAATAAAACCAAATAATCTCTGCACAATTATTAACTCTAGTTGGAAGATTTAACCTTCTGCTTTAGGTAGTTGTTTTGGGTTTTTATTGTAATTTGGAGTTGAAAGTTTACAATTATAATTATAACAAAACACACACTGGAAAACTGTATGTTGACGGTTCATGGTGAAAATCCATACGCAGCCATCCTAACTGAGAAAGAAGTACAGGTCATACCTAAGTACAGGTTAACTTGTAAATGAAAATTAGGACAGTAAATCTGTGGATTAACCGTCTAGTTAATGTTGGAAAGAAAATGTACATTTTCACAACTAAAAACTATACAAACTCCAGTCCTATTCAGTTTACCATCATGCTGTTATAAATAAAAAAAAAAGCAAATAATTGCATTTGACAAGTTAGTTTAAAGACTATATGATTTATAGTTTACCAGAAATCACTCATCATAATCTTGTTTAAATCAATTAGCCACATTTATATAGGTGTGTTAACAGAGGACATGATGTTGGCTGGTGTCACAGTGGAAGATGCCCAGGATAGAGTCAGGTGGAAACGGATGATTCGCTGTGGCAACCCCTGATGGGAAAAGCCGAAAGAGAAGTAGTAGTAGTTCAAATCACCAAGCTTGAGTAACAATTTTACAGCCAATCTAAACTATTAATGGAGTGAAAAAAATACTCTGCAATTATTTTCTTTTAGACCAAAACTACAAACTGCAGCTTCTGAAATGTATGTGTTGCAGGACTGCACTTTAGTCATGGACCATATCTTGCAATCCCATTTCAGTGTTTCAATCCGAGTGATTCATTTTGTCACAGATAGACGATCTGGACGTAGGGGCACAGTCCTCATGCTGCTGATTGAGCCAATCTGGTGAGCGCGGGGAGCTGTTGAAGTTCAGAAGCAGAGCTGCTCGGTTAGTGTTTACTGCTTCATTTCCATCGAAAGCAGCTTTTGAACTTCAGCTTCGAGCGAAAATGGCGAAAACCAGTTGACTGATGAGGAGTTTGAGTCCAGGTAAGACTGGCGTAATTTTTCCTGCTCCTAAATGTCTTTGTCGTGTCAAAATGAAGCTAACATGCACTGGCAGCTTCCTTCTGTTGCTTGGACGGAGTCAAAGAGCTAAAAGAGCGAACTCTGACAGCTTAGCCCTCGAGCTAATGCTAACATTGCGTCCATGCTGAAATCGTTAGTGTGAGCTTGGTTGTGGCCTAATGAATTGCTGCAGCTTCTTAAAGTTTAACTAGCAGTGAGATCATGACATTGAGCAGCTGTTTCTGAACACTTGGACAGATAAAATGCTAAACGGATGGGTGTTTCCTGAAGTGAACGGTCCAAATGAAAAGGTGTTGTTCAGCATATGGGATTTCCTCTGAAACTACCTGATCCAGATTGTCTGTCTTCAGTGCGGCGGTGCCTTTCCTGCAGGACTGAAACCTGGTTCAGATACTGGGAGGAAAGTGTAAATCCTCTTTTTTATGAAATATGCACATTCAGGAGTTCAAGATTAACTGGTGATTCAGATTGTCTGGTGATATTCGTGTGCGTGGGCCAGATGTGTGGTAGGCGTGGTTTTTCAGGACCCTTTGCCGAAAAACCAGAAAATAAACAATTCGTCTTCATTCTTCATTCTTCTTATCAAATTAATTTCTCTTTTACCCTCATTTGTTTGACCTTTATTTAGTCAGGTTCATCCCACTGAGGCAACATGGGCCAAAAACCTAAATGCTTTCTTGCCCAGTTCAGGTCAAAAAATAGCAGAGCATTATTAAAAGACAAGACACAGAGGAAGGAATGATACCTACAATTGTTGGCAACTCTTCTTCTTAATCCTGATCCAGCCCAGTACAATAAGCAGGAAACAGTGACTTCATGATCCACATGTGCTACAAACAGGAAACGATTGATTTGTATCATCTCTAGAAATTTTATTAAAATTAATTGAGAACATTTTGAAAAATATTTTAAAAACATTTCAGAAATGTAGGAGACAAACTGGTTAATAAACCAGCATTTAGTTGTTCCAGCTGTTTTTAGACTGAATTTGAATCAACACCACTACTACTCTTTCGTCTGCCTTCTTATTTAGCCTAAATCTACTCAGGAGAGACTGAAAATAAGCTTGTGGGATGTTTCCTTAAAAGACAGTAAATGCATGTAATTCAAGCATCCTTTTATGCTCGCAATCGCCTTTTCTCAGCGAGAAAATGCTGTTTTGAAGCCAAGCTTGTATTGAACAATTTCTGCACCAAACTCAAATAAAACTGTGTCTGCCTTCTTATTTATCCTAAATCTACTCAGGAGAGACTGAAAAAAGCTTGTGGGATGTTTCCTAAAAAGACAGTAAATGCATGTGATTCAAGCATCTTTTTATGCTCGCAATCGCCTTTTCTCAGCGAGAAAATGCTGTTTTGAAGCCAAGCTTGTATTGAACAATTTCTGCACCAAACTCAAATAAAACTGTGTCTGCCTTCTTATTTAGCCTAAATCCACTCAGCAGAACATATAAAGAAGCTTGTGGGATGTTTCCTTAAAAGACAGTAAATGCATGTAATTCAAGCATCCTTTTGTGCTCGCAAATGTACCAAAGGCTTATAAGGTAGCTGTAATCAAACCTCTACTTAAAAAACCTAGTCTGGATCCAGATGTCTTAGCCAATTACAGACCAATATCCAATCTCCCCTTTATTTCTAAAATACTTGAAAAAGTAGTTGTAAAGCAATTATGTGACCACCTGCGCAGAAACGACTTGTTTGAAGAATTTCAGTCAAGATTTAGAGTTCATCATAGCACAGAAACCGCAATGATTTAAGTCACCAACGATCTTCTTCTGGCTTCAGATAACGGACTTGTCTCTATACTGGTTCTGCTAGATCTTAGTGCTGCATTTGACACCATTGATCACAGAATATTATTACAGAGACTAGAACTTGTAATTGGAATTAAAGGAACAGCACTAAATTGGTTTAAATCGTATCTATAAGATAGATTCCAATTTACTCATGTTAATGATGAATCTTCGACATACACAAAAGTTAGTTATGGAATTCCACAAGGCTCTGTATTAGGACCAATACTCTTTACTCTATATATGTCTCCCTTGGCAACATTATTAGAAAACACTCTGTAAATTTTCACTGCTACGCTGATGACACGCAGTTATATCTATCTATGAAACCTGATGAAACAAATAAATTAATCAAACTACAAGCATGTCTTAAAGACATAAGGGACTGGATGACGTATAATTTTCTTCTTCTAAAGTCAGATAAAACTGAAGTTATTGTGTTTGGGCCTAATAGTCTAAGAGACATGTTTTCTAACCATATCGCTACTTTAGACGACATAACTCTTGCCCCCAGTAGTACTGCAAGGAATCTTGAGTCATTTTTGACCAGGATTTGTCATTTACCTCACACATAAAGCAAATCTCTAGAACAGCCTTCTTCCACCTACGGAACATTGCTAAAATTAGGAGCATCTTATCCCAAAGCGATGCTGAAAAATTGGTTCATGCATTTGTTACTTCTAGATTGGACTATTGTAATTCTCTACTTTCAGGCTGCCCCAGTAACTCTCTAAAAAGCCTCCAATTAATCCAAAATGCTGCAGCAAGATTACTGACTGGGATTGGTAAGAGAGATCATATTTCAACTTCATTAGCTTCTCTCCATTAGCTTCCAATTAAATGCAGAATAGAATTTAAAACCCTTCTTCTTACCTATAAAGCTTTAAACGGCCAAGCCCCATCATATTTAAAAGATCTCTTAGTACCATATCATCCTACTAGACCACTTCGGTCCCAAAATGCAGGCCTACTTGTGGTTCCCAGAATTTCCAAAAATAGAATGGGAGGCAGAGCCTTTAGCTATCAAGCTCCTCTCCTGTGGAACCAGCTCCCAGTCCAGATTCGGGAAGCAGACACCCTCCCTATTTTTAAGACTAGGCTCAAAACCTTCCTTTTGATAAAGCTTATAGTTGGTTATAGTCATGCTGCTATAGGCTTAGACTGCTGGGGACTCTGCACTGTGCCACTTCCTCTTCTCTTCATCCTCTCCTCTCACCCCACATCTATAATGTCACCACTGTATGACATTAACTCTGTATCTTCTTTGTCCCGTAGTCGTCTCTCTCCCCTCTCTTTCCCCCTCTCTCTCTCCCTGTCCACAGGTGTCCCCGGATTTGGCGCTGTGTGTCCTCCAGTGTGCAGCTACTGGTCCTATTAACCTGCTCAATGTTTTGTTGTTGCTTTTGTTGCTCTGTTCTTTTCTCTCTCCACTTTCCACTCTGCCCAACCGGTCAAGGCAGATGGCCGTCCACCCTGAGCCTGGTTCTGCTGGAGGTTTCTTCCGTTAAAGAGAGTTTTTCCTCTCCACTGTTGCCTATGGCTTGCTCAAGGGGGATTTGTTGGGTTTTCTCTACATGTTTGTATAGTCTTGACTTTATTATGTAAAGTGCCCCGAGATGACCTTGTTGTAAATTGGCGCTATATAAATAAAGTTGAATATTGAATATTGCAATCGCCTTTTCTCAGCGAGAAAATGCTGTTTTGAAGCCAAGCTTCTATTGAACAATTTCTGCACCAAACTCAAATAAAACTGTGTCTGCATTCTCATTTAGCCTAAATCCACTCAGGAGAGACTGAAAATAAGCTTGTGGGATGTTTCCTTAAAAGACAGTAAATGCATGTAATTCAAGCATCTTTTTGTGCTCGCAATCGCCTTTTCTCAGCGAGAAAATGCTGTTTTGAAGCCAAGCTTGTATTGAACAATTTCTGCACCAAACTCAAATAAAACTGTGTCTGCCTTCTTATTTAGCCTAAATCCACTCAGGAGAGACTGAAAATACGCTTGTGGGATGTTTCCTTAAAAGACAGTAAATGCATGTAATTCAAGCATCCTTTTATGCTCGCAAACGCCTTTTCTCAGCGAGAAAATGCTGTTTTGAAGCCAAGCTTGTATTGAACAATTTCTGCACCAAACTCAAATAAAACTGTGTCTGTCTTCTTATTTAGCCTAAATCTACTCAGGAGAGACTGAAAATAAGCTTGTGGGATGTTTCCTTAAAAGACAGTAAATGCATGTGATTCAAACATCCTTTTATGCATAATCGCCTTTTCTCAGCGAGAAAATGCTGTTTTGAAGCCAAGCTTGTATTGAACAATTTCTGCACCAAACTCAAATAAAACTGTGTCTGCCTTCTTATTTAGCCTACATCCACTCAGTAGAACATATAAACAAGCTTGTGGGATGTTTCCTTAAAAGACAGTAAATGCATGTAATTCAAGCATCATTTTATGCTCTCATAATTGCCTTTTCTCAGCGAGAAAATGCTGTTTTGAAGCCAAGCTTGTACCGAACAATTTCTGCACCAAACTTAAATAAAACTGTGTCTGCCTTCTTATTTAGCCTAAATCCACTCAGCAGAACATATGAACAATGTTTCCTTAAACTACAGTAAATGCATGTAATTCAAGTATCCTTTTACGATCTCAATCGCCTTTTCTCAGCGAGAAAATGCTGTTTTGAAGCCAAGCTTGTATTGAACAATTTCTGCACCAAACTCAAATAAAACTGTGTCTGCCTTCTTATTTAGCCTAAATCAACTCAGGAGAGACTGAAAATAAGCTTGTGGCATGTTTCCTTAAAAGACAGTAAATGCATGTAATTCAAGCATCCTTTTATGCTTGCAATCGCCTTTTCTCAGCGAGAAAATGCTGTTTTGAAGCCAAGCTTGTATTTAACAATTTCTGCACCAAATTCAAATAAAACTGTGTCTGCATTCTTATTTAGCTTAAATCCACTGAGCAGAACATATAAACAGGCTAGTGGGACGTTTCCTTCAAAGACAGTAAATGCATGTGATTCAAGCATCCTTTTATGCTCTTAATCGCCTTTTCTCAGCGAGAAAATGCTGCTTTGAAGCCAAGCTTGTATTGAACAATTTCTGCACCAAACTCAAATAAAACTGTGTCTGCCTTCTTATTTAGCCTAAATCCACTCAGGAGAGACTCAAAATAAGCTTGTGGCATGTTTCCTTAAAAGACAGTCAATGCATGTAATTCAAGCATCCTTTTATGCTCATAATCGCCTTTTCTCAGCGAGAAAATGCTGTTTGAAGCCAAGCTTGTATTGAACAATTTCTGCACCAAACTCAAATAAAACTGTGTCTGCCTTCTTATTTAGCCTAAATCCACTCAGCAGAACATATAAACAAGCTTGTGGGATGTTTCCTTAAAAGACAGTAAATGCATGTAATTCAAGCATCCTTTTATGCTCGCAATCGCCTTTTCTCAGCGAGAAAATGCTGTTTTGAAGCCAAGCTTGTATTGAACAATTTCTGCACCAAACTCAAATAAAACTGTGTCTGCCTTCTTATTTAGCCTAAATCCACTTAGGAGAGACTGAAAATAAGCTTGTGGCATGTTTCCTTAAAAGACAGTCAATGCATGTAATTCAAACTTCCTTTTATGCTCGCAATCGCCTTTTCTCAGCGAGAAAATGCTGTTTTGAAGCAAAGCTTGTATTGAAAAATTTCTGCACCAAACTCAAATAAAACTATGTCTGCATTCTTATTTAGCCTAAATCCACTCAGGAGAAATAATAAATATGGTTGTGGGATGTTTCCTTAAAATACAGTCAATGCATGTAATTCAAGCATCCTTTTATGCTCGCAATCGCCTTTTCTCACCGAGAAAATGCTGTTTTGAAGCCAAGCTTGTATTGAACAATTTCTGCACCAAACTCAAATAAAACTGTTTCTGCCTTCTTATTTAGCCTAAATCAACTCAGCAGAACTAATAAATATGGTTGTTGGATGTTTCCTTAAAAGACAGTAAATGCATGTAATTCAAGCATATTTTTATGCTCGCAATCGCCTTTTCTCAGCGAGAAAATGCTGTTTTGAAGCCAAGCTTGTATTGAACAATTTCTGCACCAAACTCAAATAAAACTGTGTCTGCCTTCTTATTTAGCCTAAATCCACTCAGAAGAACATATAAACAAGCTTGTGGGATGTTTCCTTAAAAGACAGTAAGTACATGTAATTCAAGCATCCTTTTATGCTCGCAATCGCCTTTTCTCAGCGAGAAAATGCTGTTTTGAAGCCAAGCTTGTATTGAACAATTTCTGCACCAAACTCAAATGAAACTGTGTCTGCCTTCTTATTTAGCCTAAATACACTCAACAGAACATATAAACAAGCTTGTGGAATGTTTCCTTAAAAGACAGTAAATGCATGTAATTCAAGCATCCTTTTATGCTCGCAATCGCCTTTTCTCAGCGAGAAAATGCTGTTTTGAAGCCAAGCTTGTATTGAACAATTTCTGCACCAAACTCAAATAAAACTGTGTCTGCCTTCTTATTTACCCTAAATCCACTCAACAGAACATATAAACAAGCTTGTGGCATGTTTCCTTAAAAGACAGTCAATGCATGTAATTCAAGCATCCTTTTATGCTCGCAATCGCCTTTTCTCAGCGAGAAAATGCTGTTTTGAAGCCAAGCTTGTATTGAACAATTTCTGCACCAAACTCAAATATAACTGTGTCTGCCTTCTTATTTAGCCTAAATCCACTCAGCACAACTTATAAACAAGCTTGTGGCATGTTTCCTTAAAAGACAGTAAATGCATGTAATTCAAGCACCCTTTTATGCTCGCAATCGCCTTTTCTCAGCGAGAAAATGCTGTTTTGAAGCCAAGTTTGTATTGAACAATTTCTGCACCAAACTCAAATAAAACTGTGTCTGCCTTCTTATTTAGCTTAAATCCACTCAGGAAAGACTGAAAATAAGCTTGTGGTATGTTTACTTAAAAGACAGTAAATGCATTTAATTCAAGCATCCTTTTACGCCCGCAATCGCCTTTTCTCAGCGAGAAAATGCTGTTTTGAAGCCAAGCTTGTATTGAACAATTTCTGCACCAAACTCAAATAAAATTGTGTCTGCCTTCTTATTTATCCTAAATCCACTAATCAGAACATATAAACAAGCTTGTGGGATGTTTCCTTAAAAGACAGTAAATGCATTTAATTCAAGCATCCTTTTATGCTCGCAATCGCCTTTTCTCAGCGAGAAAATGCTGTTTTGAAGCCAAGCTTGTATTGAACAATTTCTGCACCAAACTCAAATAAAACTGTGTCTGCCTTCTTATTTAGCTTAAATCCACTCAGGAAAGACTGAAAATAAGCTTGTGGCATGTTTCCTTAAAAGACAGTAAATGCATTTAATTCAAGCATCGTTTCATGTTCGCAATCGCCTTTTCTCAGCGAGAAAATGCTGTTTTGAAGCCAAGCTTGTATTGAACAATTTCTGCACCAAACTCAAATAAAACTTTTTCTGCCTTCTTATTTAGCCTAAATCCACTCAGAAGAACATATAAACAAGCTTGTGGGATGTTTCCTTAAAAGACAGTCAATGCATGTAATTCAAGCATCCTTTTATGCTCGAATCGCCTTTTCTCAGCGAGAAAATGCTGTTTTGAAGCCAAGCTTGTATTGAACAATTTCTGCACCAAACTCAAATAAAACTTTTTCTGCCTTCTTATTTAGCCTAAATCCACTCAGAAGAACATATAAACAAGCTTGTGGGATGTTTCTTAAAAAGACAGTAAATGCATGTAATTCAAGCATCGTTTTATGCTCGCTTTAATCGCCTTTTCTCAGCGAGAAAATGCTGTTTTGAAGCCAAGCTTGTATTGAACAATTTCTCCACCAAACTCAAATAAAACTGTGTCTGCCTTCTTATTTAGCCTAAATCCACTCAGCAGAACATATAAACAAGCTTGTGGGATGTTTCCTTAAAAGACAGTCAATGCATGTAATTCAAGCATCCTTTTATGTTTCGCAATCGCCTTTTCTCAGCGAGAAAATGCTGTTTTGAAGCCAAGCTTGTATTGAACAATTTCTGCACCAAACTCAAATAAAACTGTGTCTGCCTTCTTATTTAGCCTAAATCCACTCAGAAGAACATATAAACAAGCTTGTGGGATGTTTCTTAAAAAGACAGTAAATGCATGTAATTCAAGCATCCTTTTATGTTTCTTAATCGCCTTTTCTCAGCGAGAAAATGCTGTTTTGAAGCCAAGCTTGTATTGAACAATTTCTGCACCAAACTCAAATAAAACTGTGTCTGCCTTCTTATTTAGCTTAAATCCACTCAGGAAAGACTGAAAATAAGCTTGTGGCATGTTTCCTTAAAAGACAGTAAATGCATTTAATTCAAGCATCGTTTTATGTTCGCAATCGCCTTTTCTCAGCGAGAAAATGCTGTTTTGAAGCCAAGCTTGTATTGAACAATTTCTGCACCAAACTCAAATAAAACTTTTTCTGCCTTCTTATTTAGCCTAAATCCACTCAGAAGAACATATAAACAAGCTTGTGGGATGTTTCTTAAAAAGACAGTAAATGCATGTAATTCAAGCATCCTTTTATGCTCGCAATCGCCTTTTCTCAGCGAGAAAATGCTGTTTTGAAGCCAAGCTTGTATTGAACAATTTCTGCACCAAACTCAAATAAAACTGTGTCTGCCTTCTTATTTAGCCTAAATCCACTCAGCAGAACATATAAACAAGCTTGTGGGATGTTTCCTTAAAAGACAGTCAATGCATGTAATTCAAGCATCCTTTTATGCTCGCAATCGCCTTTTCTCAGCGAGAAAATGCTGTTTTGAAGCCAAGCTTGTATTGAACAATTTCTGCACCAAACTCAAGTAAAACTTTTTCTGCCTTCTTATTTAGCCTAAATCCACTCAGAAGAACATATAAACAAGCTTGTGGGATGTTTCTTAAAAAGACAGTAAATGCATGTAATTCAAGCATCCTTTTATGCTCATGAATCGCCTTTTCTCAGCGAGAAAATGCTGTTTTGAAGCCAAGCTTGTATTGAACAATTTCTGCACCAAACTCAAATAAAACTGTGTCTGCCTTCTTATTTAGCCTAAATCAACTCAGCAGAACTAATAAATATGGTTGTTGGATGTTTCCTTAAAAGACAGTAAATGCATGTAATTCAAGCATCTTTTATGCTTTAATCGCCTTTTCTCAGCGAGAAAATGCTGTTTTGAAGCCAAGCTTGTATTGAACAATTTCTGCACCAAACTCAAATGAAACTGTGTCTGCCTTCTTATTTAGCTTAAATCCACTCAGGAAAGACTGAAAATAAGCTTGTGGCATGTTTCCTTAAAAGACAGTCAATGCATTTAATTCAAGCATCCTTTTTTTGTTACATAATCGCCTTTTCTCAGCGAGAAAATGCTGTTTTGAAGCCAAGCTTGTATTGAACAATTTCTGCACCAAACTCAAATAAAACTGTGTCTGCCTTCTTATTTAGCGTAAATCCACTCAGCAGAACATATAAACAAGCTTGTGGGATGTTTCCTTAAAAGACAGTAAATGCATGTAATTCAAGCATCTTTTTATGCTCGCAATCGCCTTTTCTCAGCGAGAAAATGCTGTTTTGAAGCCAAGCTTGTATTGAACAATTTCTGCACCAAACTCAAATAAAACTGTGTCTGCCTTCTTATTTAGCCTAAATCCACTCAGAAGAACATATAAACAAGCTTGTGGGATGTTTCCTTAAAAGACAGTAAATGCATGTAATTCAAGCATCCTTTTATGCTCGCAATCGCCTTTTCTCAGCGAGAAAATGCTGTTTTGAAGCCAAGCTTGTATTGAACAATTTCTGCACCAAACTCAAATAAAACTGTGTCTGCCTTCTTATTTAGCCTAAATCCACTCAGGAGAGACTCAAAATAAGCTTGTGGCATGTTTCCTTAAAAGACAGTCAATGCATGTAATTCAAGCATCCTTTTATGTTTAATCGCCTTTTCTCAGCGAGAAAATGCTGTTTTGAAGCCAAGCTTGTATTGAACAATTTCTGCACCAAACTCAAATAAAACTGTGTCTGCCTTCTTATTTAGCCTAAATCCACTCAGAAGAACATATAAACAAGCTTGTGGGATGTTTCCTTAAAATACAGTCAATGCATGTAATTCAAGCATCCTTTTATGCTCGCAATCGCCTTTTCTCAGCGAGAAAATGCTGTTTTGAAGCCAAGCTTGTATTGAACAATTTCTGCACCAAACTCAAATAAAACTGTGTCTGCCTTCTTATTTAGCCTAAATAAACTCAGCAGAACTAATAAATATGGTTGTTGGATGTTTCCTTAAAAGACAGTAAATGCATGTAATTCAAGCATCTTTTATGCAATCGCCTTTTCTCAGCGAGAAAATGCTGTTTTGAAGCCAAGCTTGTATTGAACAATTTCTGCACCAAACTCAAATAAAACTGTGTCTGCCTTCTTATTTAGCTTAAATCCACTCAGGAAAGACTGAAAATAAGCTTGTGGCATGTTTCCTTAAAAGACAGTAAATGCATTTAATTCAAGCATCCTTTTACGCTCATAATCGCCTTTTCTCAGCGAGAAAATGCTGTTTTGAAGCCAAGCTTGTATTGAACAATTTCTGCACCAAACTCAAATAAAACTGTGTCTGCCTTCTTATTTAGCTTAAATCCACTCAGGAAAGACTGAAAATAAGCTTGTGGCATGTTTCCTTAAAAGACAGTAAATGCATTTAATTCAAGCATCCTTTTATGTTAGAATCGCCTTTTCTCAGCGAGAAAATGCTGTTTGAAGCCAAGCTTGTATTGAACAATTTCTGCACCAGACTCAAATAAAACTTTTTCTGCCTTCTTATTTAGCCTAAATCCCTCCGAAGAACATATAAACAAGCTTGTGGGATGTTTCTTAAAAAGACAGTAAATGCATGTAATTCAAGCATCCTTTTATGCTCGCAATTGCCTTTTCTCAGCGAGAAAATGCTGTTTTGAAGCCAAGCTTGTATTGAACAATTTCTGCACCAAACTCAAATAAAACTGTGTCTGCCTTCTTATTTAGCCTAAATCCACTCAGCAGAACATATAAACAAGCTTGTGGGATGTTTCCTTAAAAGACAGTCAATGCATGTAATTCAAGCATCCTTTTATGCTCGCAATCGCCTTTTCTCAGCGAGAAAATGCTGTTTTGAAGCCAAGCTTGTATTGAACAATTTCTGCACCAAACTCAAATGAAACTGTGTCTGCCTTCCTATTTAGCTTAAATCCACTCAGGAAAGACTGAAAATAAGCTTGTGGCATGTTTCCTTAAAAGACAGTCAATGCATTTAATTCAAGCATCCTTTTTTGTTCGCAATCGCCTTTTCTCAGCGAGAAAATGCTGTTTTGAAGCCAAGCTTGTATTGAACAATTTCTGCACCAAACTCAAATAAAACTGTGTCTGCCTTCTTATTTAGCCTAAATCCACTCAGTAGAACATATAAACAAGCTTGTGGGATGTTTCCTTAAAAGACAGTAAATGCAAGTAATTCAAGCATCTTTTTATGCTCGCAATCGCCTTTTCTCAGCGAGAAAATGCTGTTTTGAAGCCAAGCTTGTATTGAACAATTTCTGCACCAAACTCAAATAAAACTGTGTCTGCCTTCTTATTTAGCTTAAATCCACTCAGAAGAACATATAAACAAGCTTGTGGGATGTTTCCTTAAAAGACAGTAAGTGCATGTAATTCAAGCATCCTTTTATGCTCGCAATTGCCTTTTCTCAGCGAGAAAAAGCTGTTTTGAAGCCAAGCTTGTATTGAACAATTTCTGCACCAAACTCAAATAAAACTGTGTCTGCCTTCTTATTTAGCCTAAATCCACTCAGCAGAACATATAAACAAGCTTGTGGGATGTTTCCTTAAAATACAGTCAATGCATGTAATTCAAGCATCCTTTTATGCTCGTAATCGCCTTTTCTCAGCGAGAAAATGCTGTTTTGAAGCCAAGCTTGTATTGAACAATTTCTCCACCAAACTCAAATAAAACTGTGTCTGCCTTCTTATTTAGCCTAAATCCACTCAGCAGAACATATAAACAAGCTTGTGGGATGTTTCCTTAAAATACAGTCAATGCATGTAATTCAAGCATCCTTTTATGCTCATAATCGCCTTTTCTCAGCGAGAAAATGCTGTTTTGAAGCCAAGCTTGTATTGAACAATTTCTGCACCAAACTCAAATAAAACTGTGTCTGCCTTCTTATTTAGCCTAAATAAACTCAGCAGAACTAATAAATATGGTTGTTGGATGTTTCCTTAAAAGACAGTAAATGCATGTAATTCAAGCATCTTTTATGCTCTAATCGCCTTTTCTCAGCGAGAAAATGCTGTTTTGAAGCCAAGCTTGTATTGAACAATTTCTGCACCAAACTCAAATAAAACTGTGTCTGCCTTCTTATTTAGCTTAAATCCACTCAGGAAAGACTGAAAATAAGCTTGTGGCATGTTTCCTTAAAAGACAGTAAATGCATTTAATTCAAGCATCCTTTTACGCTCAGAATCGCCTTTTCTCAGCGAGAAAATGCTGTTTTGAAGCCAAGCTTGTATTGAACAATTTCTGCACCAAACTCAAATAAAACTGTGTCTGCCTTCTTATTTAGCCTAAATCCACTCAGCAGAACATATAAACAAGCTTGTGGGATGTTTCCTTAAAAGACAGTCAATGCATGTAATTCAAGCATCCTTTTATGCTATAATCGCCTTTTCTCAGCGAGAAAATGCTGTTTTGAAGCCAAGCTTGTATTGAACAATTTCTGCACCAAACTCAAATAAAACTTTTTCTGCCTTCTTATTTAGCCTAAATCCACTCAGAAGAACATATAAACAAGCTTGTGGGATGTTTCTTAAAAAGACAGTAAATGCATCTAATTCAAGCATCCTTTTATGCTCGCAATCGCCTTTTCTCAGCGAGAAAATGCTGTTTTGAAGCCAAGCTTGTATTGAACAATTTCTCCACCAAACTCAAATAAAACTGTGTCTGCCTTCTTATTTAGCCTAAATCCACTCAGCAGAACATATAAACAAGCTTGTGGGATGTTTCCTTAAAAGACAGTCAATGCATGTAATTCAAGCATCCTTTTATGCTCGTAATCGCCTTTTCTCAGCGAGAAAATGCTGTTTTGAAGCCAAGCTTGTATTGAACAATTTCTGCACCAAACTCAAATAAAACTGTGTCTGCCTTCTTATTTAGCCTAAATCAACTCAGCAGAACTAATAAATATGGTTGTTGGATGTTTCCTTAAAAGACAGTAAATGCATGTAATTCAAGCATCTTTTATGCTCATAATCGCCTTTTCTCAGCGAGAAAATGCTGTTTTGAAGCCAAGCTTGTATTGAACAATTTCTGCACCAAACTCAAATAAAACTGTGTCTGCCTTCTTATTTAGCTTAAATCCACTCAGGAAAGACTGAAAATAAGCTTGTGGCATGTTTCCTTAAAAGACAGTCAATGCATTTAATTCAAGCATCCTTTTACGCTCATAATCGCCTTTTCTCAGAGAAAATGCTGTTTTGAAGCCAAGCTTGTATTGAACAATTTCTGCACCAAACTCAAATAAAACTGTGTCTGCCTTCTTATTTAGCCTAAATCCACTCAGAAGAACATATAAACAAGCTTGTGGGATGTTTCTTAAAAAGACAGTAAATGCATGTAATTCAAGCATCCTTTTATGCTTTAATCGCCTTTTCTCAGCGAGAAAATGCTGTTTTGAAGCCAAGCTTGTATTGAACAATTTCTGCACCAAACTCAAATAAAACTGTGTCTGCCTTCTTATTTAGCTTAAATCCACTCAGGAAAGACTGAAAATAAGCTTGTGGCATGTTTCCTTAAAAGACAGTAAATGCATTTAATTCAAGCATCGTTTTATGTTACTTAATCGCCTTTTCTCAGCGAGAAAATGCTGTTTTGAAGCCAAGCTTGTATTGAACAATTTCTGCACCAAACTCAAATAAAACTTTTTCTGCCTTCTTATTTAGCCTAAATCCACTCAGGAGAGACTCAAAATAAGCTTGTGGCATGTTTCCTTAAAAGACAGTCAATGCATGTAATTCAAGCATCCTTTTATGCTTCATAATCGCCTTTTCTCAGCGAGAAAATGCTGTTTTGAAGCCAAGCTTGTATTGAACAATTTCTGCACCAAACTCAAATAAAACTGTGTCTGCCTTCTTATTTAGCCTAAATCCACTCAGAAGAACATATAAACAAGCTTGTGGGATGTTTCCTTAAAAGACAGTCAATGCATGTAATTCAAGCATCCTTTTATGCTCATAATCGCCTTTTCTCAGCGAGAAAATGCTGTTTTGAAGCCAAGCTTGTATTGAACAATTTCTGCACCAAACTCAAATAAAACTTTTTCTGCCTTCTTATTTAGCCTAAATCCACTCAGAAGAACATATAAACAAGCTTGTGGGATGTTTCTTAAAAAGACAGTAAATGCATGTAATTCAAGCATCCTTTTATGCTCGCAATCGCCTTTTCTCAGCGAGAAAATGCTGTTTTGAAGCCAAGCTTGTATTGAACAATTTCTGCACCAAACTCAAATAAAACTGTGTCTGCCTTCTTATTTAGCCTAAATCAACTCAGCAGAACTAATAAATATGGTTGTTGGATGTTTCCTTAAAAGACAGTAAATGCATGTAATTCAAGCATCTTTTTATGCTCGCAATCGCCTTTTCTCAGCGAGAAAATGCTGTTTTGAAGCCAAGCTTGTATTGAACAATTTCTGCACCAAACTCAAATAAAACTGTGTCTGCCTTCTTATTTAGCTTAAATCCACTCAGGAAAGACTGAAAATAAGCTTGTGGCATGTTTCCTTAAAAGACAGTCAATGCATTTAATTCAAGCATCCTTTTACGCTCGCAATCGCCTTTTCTCAGCGAGAAAATGCTGTTTTGAAGCCAAGCTTGTATTGAACAATTTCTGCACCAAACTCAAATAAAACTGTGTCTGCCTTCTTATTTAGCTTAAATCCACTCAGGAAAGACTGAAAATAAGCTTGTGGAATGTTTCCTTAAAAGACAGTAAGTGCATGTAATTCAAGCATCCTTTTATGTTCGCAATCGCCTTTTCTCAGCGAGAAAATGCTGTTTTGAAGCCAAGCTTGTATTGAACAATTTCTGCACCAAACTCAAATAAAACTTTTTCTGCCTTCTTATTTAGCCTAAATCCACTCAGAAGAACATATAAACAAGCTTGTGGGATGTTTCTTAAAAAGACAGTAAATGCATGTAATTCAAGCATCCTTTTATGCTCGCAATCGCCTTTTCTCAGCGAGAAAATGCTGTTTTGAAGCCAAGCTTGTATTGAACAATTTCTGCACCAAACTCAAATAAAACTGTGTCTGCCTTCTTATTTAGCCTAAATCCACTCAGCAGAACATATAAACAAGCTTGTGGGATGTTTCCTTAAAAGACAGTCAATGCATGTAATTCAAGCATCCTTTTATGCTCGCAATCGCCTTTTCTCAGCGAGAAAATGCTGTTTTGAAGCCAAGCTTGTATTGAACAATTTCTGCACCAAACTCAAATGAAACTGTGTCTGCCTTCTTATTTAGCTTAAATCCACTCAGGAAAGACTGAAAATAAGCTTGTGGCATGTTTCCTTAAAAGACAGTCAATGCATTTAATTCAAGCATCCTTTTTGTTCTTAATCGCCTTTTCTCAGCGAGAAAATGCTGTTTTGAAGCCAAGCTTGTATTGAACAATTTCTGCACCAAACTCAAATAAAACTGTGTCTGCCTTCTTATTTAGCGTAAATCCACTCAGCAGAACATATAAACAAGCTTGTGGATGTTTCCTTAAAAGACAGTAAATGCATGTAATTCAAGCATCTTTTATGCTGCAATCGCCTTTTCTCAGCGAGAAAATGCTGTTTTGAAGCCAAGCTTGTATTGAACAATTTCTGCACCAAACTCAAATAAAACTGTGTCTGCCTTCTTATTTAGCCTAAATCCACTCAGAAGAACATATAAACAAGCTTGTGGGATGTTTCCTTAAAAGACAGTAAATGCATGTAATTCAAGCATCCTTTTATGCTCGCAATCGCCTTTTCTCAGCGAGAAAATGCTGTTTTGAAGCCAAGCTTGTATTGAACAATTTCTGCACCAAACTCAAATAAAACTGTGTCTGCCTTCTTATTTAGCCTAAATCCACTCAGGAGAGACTCAAAATAAGCTTGTGGCATGTTTCCTTAAAAGACAGTCAATGCATGTAATTCAAGCATCCTTTTATGCTCTTAATCGCCTTTTCTCAGCGAGAAAATGCTGTTTTGAAGCCAAGCTTGTATTGAACAATTTCTGCACCAAACTCAAATAAAACTGTGTCTGCCTTCTTATTTAGCCTAAATCCACTCAGAAGAACATATAAACAAGCTTGTGGGATGTTTCCTTAAAATACAGTCAATGCATGTAATTCAAGCATCCTTTTATGCTCGCAATCACCTTTTCTCAGCGAGAAAATGCTGTTTTGAAGCCAAGCTTGTATTGAACAATTTCTGCACCAAACTCAAATAAAACTGTGTCTGCCTTCTTATTTAGCCTAAATAAACTCAGCAGAACTAATAAATATGGTTGTTGGATGTTTCCTTAAAAGACAGTAAATGCATGTAATTCAAGCATCTTTTTATGCTCGCAATCGCCTTTTCTCAGCGAGAAAATGCTGTTTTGAAGCCAAGCTTGTATTGAACAATTTCTGCACCAAACTCAAATAAAACTGTGTCTGCCTTCTTATTTAGCTTAAATCCACTCAGGAAAGACTGAAAATAAGCTTGTGGCATGTTTCCTTAAAAGACAGTAAATGCATTTAATTCAAGCATCCTTTATTTGCAATCGCCTTTTCTCAGCGAGAAAATGCTGTTTTGAAGCCAAGCTTGTATTGAACAATTTCTGCACCAAACTCAAATAAAACTGTGTCTGCCTTCTTATTTAGCTTAAATCCACTCAGGAAAGACTGAAAATAAGCTTGTGGCATGTTTCCTTAAAAGACAGTAAATGCATTTAATTCAAGCATCCTTTTATGTTCGCAATCGCCTTTTCTCAGCGAGAAAATGCTGTTTTGAAGCCAAGCTTGTATTGAACAATTTCTGCACCAGACTCAAATAAAACTGTGTCTGCCTTCTTATTTAGCCTAAATCCACTCAGAAGAACATATAAACAAGCTTGTGGGATGTTTCTTAAAAAGACAGTAAATGCATGTAATACAAGCATCCTTTTATGCTCGCAATCGCCTTTTCTCAGCGAGAAAATGCTGTTTTGAAGCCAAGCTTGTATTGAACAATTTCTGCACCAAACTCAAATAAAACTGTGTCTGCCTTCTTATTTAGCCTAAATCCACTCAGCAGAACATATAAACAAGCTTGTGGGATGTTTCCTTAAAAGACAGTCAATGCATGTAATTCAAGCATCCTTTTATGCTCAGAATCGCCTTTTCTCAGCGAGAAAATGCTGTTTGAAGCCAAGCTTGTATTGAACAATTTCTGCACCAAACTCAAATGAAACTGTGTCTGCCTTCTTATTTAGCTTAAATCCACTCAGGAAAGACTGAAAATAAGCTTGTGGCATGTTTCCTTAAAAGACAGTCAATGCATTTAATTCAAGCATCCTTTTTGTTCTTGCAATCGCCTTTTCTCAGCGAGAAAATGCTGTTTTGAAGCCAAGCTTGTATTGAACAATTTCTGCACCAAACTCAAATAAAACTGTGTCTGCCTTCTTATTTAGCTTAAATCCACTGAGCAGAACATATAAACAGGCTTGTGGGACGTTTCCTTAAAAGACAGTAAATGCATGTAATTCAAGCATCCTTTTATGCTGTAATCGCCTTTTCTCAGAGAGAAAATGCTGTTTTGAAGCCAAGCTTGTATTGAACAATTTCTGCACCAAACTCAAATAAAACTGTGTCTGCCTTCTTATTTAGCCTAAATCCACTAAGAAGAGACTGAAAATAAGCTTGTGGCATGTTTCCTTAAAAGACAGTCAATGCATGTAATTCAAGCATCCTTTTATGCTCGCAATCGCCTTTTCTCAACGAGAAAATGCTGTTTTGAAGCCAAGCTTGTATTGAACAATTTCTGCACCAAACTCAGATAAAACTGTGTCTGCCTTCTTATTTAGCCTAAATCCACTCAGCAGAACTAATAAATATGGTTGTGGGATGTTTCCTTAAAAGACAGTAAACGCATGTAATTCAAGCATCTTTTTATGCTTGAAATCGCCTCTTCTCAGCGAGAAAATGCTGTTTTGAAGCCAAGCTTGTATTGAACAATTTCTGCACCAAACTCAAATAAAACTGTGTCTGCCTTCTTATTTAGACTAAATCCACTCAGGAGAGACTCAAAATAAGCTTGTGGCATGTTTCCTTAAAAGACAGTAAATGCATGTAATTCAAGCATCCTTTTTTGCTCGCAATCGCCTTTTCTCAGCGAGAAAATGCTTTTTTGAAGCAAAGCTTGTATTGAACAATTTCTGCACCAAACTCAAATAAAACTGTGTCTGCCTTCTTATTTAGCCTAAATCCACTCAGGAGAGACTGAAAATAAGCTTGTGGGATGTTTCCTTAAAAGACAGTAAATGCATGTAATTCAAGCATCCTTTTATGCTCGCAATCGCCTTTTCTCAGCGAGAAAATGCTGTTTTGAAGCCAAGCTTGTATTGAACAATTTCTGCACATAACTCAAATAAAACTGTGTCTGCCTTCTTATTTAGCCTAAATCCACTCAGGAGAGACTGAAAATAAGCTTGTGGGATGTTTCCTTAAAAGACAGTAAATGCATGTAATTCAAGCATCCTTTTATGCTCATAATCGCCTTTTCTCAGCGAGAAAATGCTGTTTGAAGCCAAGCTTGTATTGAACAGTTTCTGCACCAAACTCAAATAAAACTGTGTCTGCCTTCTTATTTAGCCTAAATCAACTCAGCAGAACTAATAAATATGGTTGTGGGATGTTTCCTTAAAAGACAGTAAATGCATGTAATTCAAGCATCCTTTTATGCTCGCAATCGCCTTTTCTCAGCGAGAAAATGCTGTTTTGAAGCCAAGCTTGTATTGAACAACTTCTGCACCAAACTAAAACAAAACTGTGTCTGCCTTCTTATTTAGCCTAAATCCACTCAGCTGAACTTATAAACAAGCTTGTGGAATGTTTCCTAAAAAGACAGTAAATGCATGTAATTCAAGCATCCTTTTATGCTCGCAATCGCCTTTTCTCAGCGAGAAAATGCTGTTTTGAAGCCAAGGTTGTATTGAACAATTTCTGCACCAAACTCAAATAAAACTGTGTCTGCCTTCTTATTTATCCTAAATCCACTAAGCAGAACATATAAACACGCTTGTGGGATGTTTCCTTAAAAGACATTAAATCATGTAATTCAAGCATCCTTTTACTCTCGCAATCGCCTTTTCTCAGCGAGAAAATGCTGTTTTGAAGCCAAGCTTGTATTGAACAATTTCTGCACCAAACTCAAATAAAACTGTGTCTGCCTTCTTATTTAGCCTAAATCCACTCAACAGAACATATAAACAAGCTTGTGGCATGTTTCCTTAAAAGACAGTCAATGCATGTAATTCAAGCATCCTTTTATGCTCATAATCGCCTTTTCTCAGCGAGACAATGCTGTTTTGAAGCCAAGCTTGTATTGAACAATTTCTGCACCAAACTCAAATAAAACTGTATCTGCCTTCTTATTTAGCTTAAATCCACTGAGCAGAACATATAAACAGGCTTGTGGGACGTTTCCTTCAAAGACAGTAAATGCATGTAATTCAAGCATCCTTTTATGCAGAATCGCATTTTCTCAGCGAGAAAATGCTGTTTTGAAGCCAAGCTTGTATTGAACAATTTCTGCACCAAACTCAAATAAAACTGTGTCTGCCTTCTTATTTAGCCTAAATCCACTCAGGAGAGACTCAAAATAAGCTTGTGGCATGTTTCCTTAAAAGACAGTCAATGCATGTAATTCAAGCATCCTTTTATGCTCATAATCGCCTTTTCTCAGCGAGAAAATGCTGTTTTGAAGCCAAGCTTATATTGAACAATTTCTGCACCAAACTCAAATAAAACTGTGTCTGCCTTGTTATTTAGCCTAAATCCACTCAGGAGAGACTCAAAATAAGCTTGTGGCATGTTTCCTTAAAAGACAGTCAATGCATGTAATTCAAGCATCCTTTTATGCTCATAATCGCCTTTTCTCAGCGAGAAAATGCTGTTTTGAAGCCAAGCTTGTATTGAACAATTTCTGCACCAAACTCAAATAAAACTGTATCTGCCTTCTTATTTAGCTTAAATCCACTCAGGAAAGCCTGAAAATAAGCTTGTGGGATGTTTCCTTAAAAGACAGTAAATGCATGTAATTCAAGCATCCTTTTATGCTCGCAATCGCCTTTTCTCAGCTAGAAAATGATGTTTTGAAGCCAAGCTTGTATTGAACAATTTTGCACCAAACTCAAATAAAACTGTGTCTGCCTTCTTATTTAGCCTAAATCCACTCAGCAGAACATATAAACAAGCTTGTGGGATGTTTCCTTAAAAGACAGTCAATGCATGTAATTCAAGCATCCTTTTATGCTCGCAATCGCCTTTTCTCAGCGAGAAAATGCTGTTTTGAAGCCAAGCTTGTATTGAACAATTTCTGCGCCAAACTCAAATAAAACTGTGTCTGCCTTCTTATTTAGCTTAAATCCACTCAGGAAAGACTGAAAATAAGCTTGTGGCATGTTTCCTTAAAAGACAGTAAATGCATTTAATTCAAGCATCCTTTTATGTTCGCATTCGCCTTTTCTCAGCGAGAAAATGCTGTTTTGAAGCCAAGCTTGTATTGAACAATTTCTGCACCAAACTCAAATAAAACTGTGTCTGCCTTCTTATTTATCCTAAATCCACTCAACAGAACATATAAACAAGCTTGTGGCATGTTTCCTTAAAAGACAGTCAATGCATGTAATTCAAGCATCCTTTTATGCTCGCAATCGCCTTTTCTCAGCGAGACAATGCTGTTTTGAAGCCAAGCTTGTATTGAACAATTTCTGCACCAAACTCAAATAAAACTGTATCTGCCTTCCTATTTAGCTTAAATCCACTGAGCAGAACATATAAACAGGCTTGTGGGACGTTTCCTTCAAAGACAGTAAATGCATGTAATTCAAGCATCCTTTTATGCTCATAATCGCCTTTTCTCAGCGAGAAAATGCTGTTTTGAAGCCAAGCTTGTATTGAACAATTTCTGCACCAAACTCAAATAAAACTGTGTCTGCCTTCTTATTTAGCCTAAATCCACTCAGGAGAGACTCAAAATAAGCTTGTGGCATGTTTCCTTAAAAGACAGTCAATGCATGTAATTCAAGCATCCTTTTATGCTATAATCGCCTTTTCTCAGCGAGAAAATGCTGTTTTAAGCCAAGCTTACATTGAACAATTTCTGCACCAAACTCAAATAAAACTGTGTCTGCCTTCTTATTTAGCCTAAATCCACTCAGGAGAGACTCAAAATAAGCTTGTGGCATGTTTCCTTAAAAGACAGTCAATGCATGTAAATCAAGCATCCTTTTATGCTCGCAATCGCCTTTTCTCAGCGAGAAAATGCTGTTTTGAAGCCAAGCTTACATTGAACAATTTCTGCACCAAACTCAAATAAAACTGTGTCTGCCTTCTTATTTAGCCTAAATCCACTCAGGAGAGACTCAAAATAAGCTTGTGGCATGTTTCCTTAAAAGACAGTCAATGCATGTAATTCGAGCATCCTTTTATGTCTGAATCGCTTTTTCTCAGCGAGAAAATGCTGTTTTGAAGCCAAGCTTGTATTTAACAATTTCTGCACCAAACTCAAATAAAACTGTCTGCCTTCTTATTTAGCCTAAATCCACTTAGGAGAGACTGAAAATAAGCTTGTGGCATGTTTCCTTAAAAGACAGTCAATGCATGTAATTCAAGCATCATTTTATGCTCGCAATCGCCTTTTCTCAGCGAGAAAATGCTGTTTTGAAGCCAAGCTTGTATTGAACAATTTCTGCACCAAACTCAAATAAAACTGTGTCTGCCTTCTTATTTAGCCTAAATCCACTCAGGAGAGACTGAAAATAAGCTTGTGGGATGTTTCCTTAAAAGACAGTCAATGCATGTAATTCAAGCATCCTTTTATGCTCGCAATCGCCTTTTCTCAGCGAGAAAATGCTGTTTTGAAGCCAAGCTTGTATTGAACAATTTCTGCACCAAACTAAAATAAAACTGTGTCTGCCTTCTTATTTAGCCTAAATCCACTCAGCAGAACTTATAAACAAGCTTGTGGGATGTTTCCTTAAAAGACAGTAAATGCATGTAATTCAAGCACCCTTTTATGCTCGCAATCGCCTTTTCTCAGCGAGAAAATGCTGTTTTGAAGCCAAGCTTGTATTGAACAATTTCTGCACCAAGCTCAAATAAAACTGTGTCTGCCTTCTTATTTAGCATAAATCCACTCAGGAGAGACTGAAAATAAGCTTGTGGGATGTTTCCTTAAAAGATAGTAAATGCATGTAATTCAAGCATCCTTTTATGCTCGCAATCGCCTTTTCTTAGCGAGACAATGCTGTTTTGAAGCCAAGCTTGTATTGAACAATTTCTGCACCAAACTCAAATAAAACTGTGTCTGCCTTCTTATTTAGCTTAAATCCACTGAGCAGAACATATAAACAGGCTTGTGGGACGTTTCCTTAAAAGACAGTAAATGCATGTAATTCAAGCATCCTTTTATGCTCGCACTTAATCGCCTTTTCTCAGAGAGAAAATGCTGTTTTGAAGCCAAGCTTGTATTGAACAATTTCTGCACCAAACTCAAATAAAACTGTGTCTGCCTTCTTATTTAGCCTAAATCCACTAAGAAGAGACTGAAAATAAGCTTGTGGCATGTTTCCTTAAAAGACAGTCAATGCATGTAATTCAAGTATCCTTTTATGCTCGTAATCGCCTTTTCTCAACGAAAATGCTGTTTTGAAGCCAAGCTTGTATTGAACAATTTCTGCACCAAGCTCAAATAAAACTGTGTCTGCCTTCTTATTTAGCATAAATCCACTCAGGAGAGACTGAAAATAAGCTTGTGGGATGTTTCCTTAAAAGATAGTAAATGCATGTAATTCAAGCATCCTTTTATGCTCATAATCGCCTTTTCTTAGCGAGACAATGCTGTTTTGAAGCCAAGCTTGTATTGAACAATTTCTGCACCAAACTCAAATAAAACTGTGTCTGCCTTCTTATTTAGCTTAAATCCACTGAGCAGAACATATAAACAGGCTTGTGGGACGTTTCCTTAAAAGACAGTAAATGCATGTAATTCAAGCATCCTTTTATGCTCGATTCGCCTTTTCTCAGAGAGAAAATGCTGTTTTGAAGCCAAGCTTGTATTGAACAATTTCTGCACCAAACTCAAATAAAACTGTGTCTGCTTTCTTATTTAGCCTAAATCCACTAAGAAGAGACTGAAAATAAGCTTGTGGCATGTTTCCTTAAAAGACAGTCAATGCATGTAATTCAAGCATCCTTTTATGCTCGCAATCGCCTTTTCTCAACGAGAAAATGCTGTTTTGAAGCCAAGCTTGTATTGAACAATTTCTGCACCAAACTCAGATAAAACTGTGTCTGCCTTCTTATTTAGCCTAAATCCACTCAGCAGAACTAATAAATATGGTTGTGGGATGTTTCCTTAAAAGAAAGTAAACGCATGTAATTCAAGAATCTTTTTATGCTCGAAATCGCCTTTTCTCAGCGAGAAAATGCTGTTTTGAAGCTAAGCTTGTATTGAACAATTTCTGCACCAAACTCAAATAAAACTGTGTCTGCCTTCTTATTTAGCCTAAATCCACTCAGGAGAGACTCAAAATAAGCTTGTGGCATGTTTCCTTAAAAGACATTCAATGCATGTAATTCAAGCATCCTTTTACGCTCGCAATCGCCTTTTCTCAGCGAGAAAATGCTGTTTTGAAGCCAAGCTTGTATTGAACAATTTCTGCACCAAACTCAAATAAAACTATGTCTGCATTCTTATTTAGCTTAAATCCACTCAGGAAAGACTGAAAATAAGCTTGTGGCATGTTTCCTTAAAAGACAGTAAATGCATGTAATTCAAGCATCTTTTTATGCTCGCAATCGCCTTTTCTCAGCGAGAAAATGCTGTTTTGAAGCCAAGCTTGTATTGAACAATTTCTGCACCAAACTCAAATAAAACTGTGTCTGCCTTCTTATTTAGCCTAAATCCACTCAACAGAATATATAAACAAGCTTGTGGCATGTTTCCTTAAAAGACAGTCAATGCATGTAATTCAAGCATCCTTTTATGCTCGCAATCGCCTTTTCTCAGCGAGAAAATGCTGTTTTGAAGCCAAGCTTGTATTGAACAATTTCTGCACCAAACTCAAATAAAACTGTGTCTGCCTTCTTATTTAGCCTAAATCCACTCAGCAGAACATATAAACAAGCTTGTGGGATGTTTCCTTAAAAGACAGTGAATGCATGTAATTCAAGCATCCTTTTATGCTCGCAATCGCCTTTTCTCAGCAAGAAAATGCTGTTTTGAAGCCAAGCTTGTATTGAACAATTTCTACACCAAACTCAAATAAAACTGTATCTGCCTTCTTATTTAGCTTAAATCCACTCAGGAAAGCCTGAAAATAAGGTTGTGGCATGTTTCCTTAAAAGACAGTAAATGCATGTAATTCAAGCATCCTTTTATGCTCGCAATCGCCTTTTCTCAGCTAGAAAATGATGTTTTGAAGCCAAGCTTGTATTGAACAATTTTGCACCAAACTCAAATAAAACTGTGTCTGCCTTCTTATTTAGCCTAAATCCACTAAGAAGAGACTGAAAATAAGCTTGTGGCATGTTTCCTTAAAAGACAGTCAATGCATGTAATTCAAGCATCCTTTTATGCTTTTAATCGCCTTTTCTCAACGAGAAAATGCTGTTTTGAAGCCAAGCTTGTATTGAACAATTTCTGCACCAAACTCAGATAAAACTGTGTCTGCCTTCTTATTTAGCCTAAATCCACTCAGCAGAACTAATAAATATGGTTGTGGGATGTTTCCTTAAAAGAAAGTAAACGCATGTAATTCAGGAATCTTTTTATGCTCGAAATCGCCTTTTCTCAGCGAGAAAATGCTGTTTTGAAGCCAAGCTTGTATTGAACAATTTCTGCACCAAACTCAAATAAAACTGTGTCTGCCTTCTTATTTAGCCTAAATCCACTCAGGAGAGACTGAAAATAAGCTTGTGGGATGTTTCCTTAAAAGACAGTAAATGCATGTAATTCAAGCATCCTTTTATGCTCATAATCGCCTTTTCTCAGCGAGAAAATGCTGTTTTGAAGCCAAGCTTGTATTGAACAGTTTCTGCACCAAACTCAAATAAAACTGTGTCTGCCTTCTTATTTAGCCTAAATCAACTCAACAGAACTAATAAATATGGTTGTGGGATGTTTCCTTAAAAGACAGTAAATGCATGTAATTCAAGCATCCTTTTATGCTCGCAATCGCCTTTTCTCAGCGAGAAAATGCTGTTTTGAAGCCAAGCTTGTATTGAACAACTTCTGCACCAAACTAAAACAAAACTGTGTCTGCCTTCTTATTTAGCCTAAATCCACTCAGCTGAACTTATAAACAAGCTTGTGGGATGTTTCCTAAAAAGACAGTAAATGCATGTAATTCAAGCATCCTTTTATGCTACTTAATCGCCTTTTCTCAGCGAGAAAATGCTGTTTTAAAGCCAAGGTTGTATTGAACAATTTCTGCACCAAACTCAAATAAAACTGTGTCTGCCTTCTTATTTATCCTAAATCCACTAAGCAGAACATATAAACACGCTTGTGGGATGTTTCCTTAAAAGACATTAAATCATGTAATTCAAGGATCCTTTTACTCTAATCGCCTTTTCTCAGCGAGAAAATGCTGTTTTGAAGCCAAGCTTGTATTGAACAATTTCTGCACCAAACTCAAATAAAACTGTGTCTGCCTTCTTATTTAGCCTAAATCCACTCAACAGAACATATAAACAAGCTTGTGGCATGTTTCCTTAAAAGACAGTCAATGCATGTAATTCAAGCATCCTTTTATGCTCATGCAATCGCCTTTTCTCAGCGAGACAATGCTGTTTTGAAGCCAAGCTTGTATTGAACAATTTCTGCACCAAACTCAAATAAAACTGTATCTGCCTTCTTATTTAGCTTAAATCCACTGAGCAGAACATATAAACAGGCTTGTGGGACGTTTCCTTCAAAGACAGTAAATGCATGTAATTCAAGCATCCTTTTATGCTCACAATCGCATTTTCTCAGCGAGAAAATGCTGTTTTGAAGCCAAGCTTGTATTGAACAATTTCTGCACCAAACTCAAATAAAACTGTGTCTGCCTTCTTATTTAGCCTAAATCCACTCAGGAGAGACTCAAAATAAGCTTGTGGCATGTTTCCTTAAAAGACAGTCAATGCATGTAATTCAAGCATCCTTTTATGCTTAATCGCCTTTTCTCAGCGAGAAAATGCTGTTTGAAGCCAAGCTTATATTGAACAATTTCTGCACCAAACTCAAATAAAACTGTGTCTGCCTTGTTATTTAGCCTAAATCCACTCAGGAGAGACTCAAAATAAGCTTGTGGCATGTTTCCTTAAAAGACAGTCAATGCATGTAATTCGAGCATCCTTTTATGCTGCAATCGCCTTTTCTCAGCGAGAAAATGCTGTTTTGAAGCCAAGCTTGTATTGAACAATTTCTGCACCAAACTCAAATAAAACTGTGTCTGCCTTCATATTTAGCCTAAATCCACTCAGGAGAGACTGAAAATAAGCTTGTGGGATGTTTCCTTAAAAGACAGTAAATGCATGTAATTCAAGCATCCTTTTATGCTCATAATCGCCTTTTCTCAGCGAGAAAATGCTGTTTTGAAGCCAAGCTTGTATTGAACAACTTCTGCACCAAACTAAAACAAAACTGTGTCTGCCTTCTTATTTAGCCTAAATCCACTCAGCTGAACTTATAAACAAGCTTGTGGGATGTTTCCTAAAAAGACAGTAAATGCATGTAATTCAAGCATCCTTTTATGCTCATAATCGCCTTTTCTCAGCGAGAAAATGCTGTTTTGAAGCCAAGGTTGTATTGAACAATTTCTGCACCAAACTCAAATAAAACTGTGTCTGCCTTCTTATTTATCCTAAATCCACTAAGCAGAACATATAAACACGCTTGTGGGATGTTTCCTTAAAAGACATTAAATCATGTAATTCAAGCATCCTTTTACTCTCGCAATCGCCTTTTCTCAGCGAGAAAATGCTGTTTTGAAGCCAAGCTTGTATTGAACAATTTCTGCACCAAACTCAAATAAAACTGTGTCTGCCTTCTTATTTAGCCTAAATCCACTCAACAGAACATATAAACAAGCTTGTGGCATGTTTCCTTAAAAGACAGTCAATGCATGTAATTCAAGCATCCTTTTATGCTCTAATCGCCTTTTCTCAGCGAGACAATGCTGTTTTGAAGCCAAGCTTGTATTGAACAATTTCTGCACCAAACTCAAATAAAACTGTATCTGCCTTCTTATTTAGCTTAAATCCACTGAGCAGAACATATAAACAGGCTTGTGGGACGTTTCCTTCAAAGACAGTAAATGCATGTAATTCAAGCATCCTTTTATGCTCGCAATCGCCTTTTCTCAGCGAGAAAATGCTGTATTGAAGCCAAGCTTGTATTGAACAATTTCTGCACCAAACTCAAATAAAACTGTGTCTGCCTTCTTATTTAGCCTAAATCCACTCAGGAGAGACTCAAAATAAGCTTGTGGCATGTTTCCTTAAAAGACAGTCAATGCATGTAATTCAAGCATCCTTTTATGCTTAATCGCCTTTTCTCAGCGAGAAAATGCTGTTTTGAAGCCAAGCTTATATTGAACAATTTCTGCACCAAACTCAAATAAAACTGTGTCTGCCTTCTTATTTAGCCTAAATCCACTCAGCAGAACTTATAAACAAGCTTTTGGGATGTTTCCTTAAAAGACAGTAAATGTATGTAATTCAAGCACCCTTTTATGCTCGCAATCGCCTTTTCTCAGCGAGAAAATGCTGTTTTGAAGCCAAGCTTGTATTGAACAATTTCTGCACCAAGCTCAAATAAAACTGTGTCTGCCTTCTTATTTAGCCTAAATCCACTCAGGAGAGACTGAAAATAAGCTTGTGGGATGTTTCCTTAAAAGACAGTAAATGCATGTAATTCAAGCATCCTTTTATGCTCTTAATCGCCTTTTCTTAGCGAGAAAATGCTGTTTTGAAGCCAAGCTTGTATTGAACAATTTCTGCACCAAACTCAAATAAAACTGTGTCTGCCTTCTTATTTAGCTTAAATCCACTCAGGAAAGACTGGAAATAAGCTTGTGGCATGTTTCCTTAAAAGAACGTAAATGCATTTAATTCAAGCATCCTTTTATGTTAGATTCGCCTTTTCTCAGCGAGAAAATGCTGTTTTGAAGCCAAGCTTGTATTGAACAATTTCTGCACCAAACTCAAATAAAACTGTGTCTGCCTTCTTATTTAGCCTAAATCCACTCAACAGAACATATAAACAAGCTTGTGGCATGTTCCTTAAAAGACAGTCAATGCATGTAATTCAAGCATCCTTTTATGTTCGTGATTCGCCTTTTCTCAGCGAGACAATGCTGTTTTGAAGCCAAGCTTGTATTGAACAATTTCTGCACCAAACTCAAATAAAACTGTATCTGCCTTCTTATTTAGCTTAAATCCACTGAGCAGTACATATAAACAGGCTTGTGGGACGTTTCCTTCAAAGACAGTAAATGCATGTAATTCAAGCATCCTTTTATGCTCATAATCGCCTTTTCTCAGCGAGAAAATGCTGTTTTGAAGCCAAGCTTGTATTGAACAATTTCTGCACCAAACTCAAATAAAACTGTGTCTGCCTTCTTATTTAGCCTAAATCCACTCAGGAGAGACTCAAAATAAGCTTGTGGCATGTTTCCTTAAAAGACAGTCAATGCATGTAATTCAAGCATCCTTTTATGCTCATAATCGCCTTTTCTCAGCGAGAAAATGCTGTTTTGAAGCCAAGCTTGTATTGAACAATTTCTGCACCAAACTCAAATAAAACTGTGTCTGCCTTGTTATTTAGCCTAAATCCACTCAGGAGAGACTCAAAATAAGCTTGTGGCATGTTTCCTTAAAAGACAGTCAATGCATGTAATTCGAGCATCCTTTTATGCTGCCAATCGCCTTTTCTCAGCGAGAAAATGCTGTTTTGAAGCCAAGCTTGTATTGAACAATTTCTGCACCAAACTCAAATAAAACTGTGTCTGCCTTCTTATTTAGCCTAAATCCACTCAGGAGAGACTGAAAATAAGCTTGTGGGATGTTTCCTTAAAAGACAGTAAATGCATGTAATTCAAGCATCCTTTTATGCTTTTAATCGCCTTTTCTCAGCGAGAAAATGCTGTTTTGAAGCCAAGCTTGTATTGAACAATTTCTGCACCAAACTCAAATAAAACTGTGTCTGCCTTCTTATTTAGCCTAAATCCACTCAGCAGAACTTATAAACAAGCTTTTGGGATGTTTCCTTAAAAGACAGTAAATGCATGTAATTCAAGCACCCTTTTATGCTCGCAATCGCCTTTTCTCAGCGAGACAATGCTGTTTTGAAGCCAAGCTTGTATTGAACAATTTCTGCACCAAACTCAAATAAAACTGTATCTGCCTTCTTATTTAGCTTAAATCCACTCAGGAAAGACTGGAAATAAGCTTGTGGCATGTTTCCTTAAAAGACAGTAAATGCATTTAATTCAAGCATCCTTTTATGTTCGCATTCGCCTTTTCTCAGCGAGAAAATGCTGTTTTGAAGCCAAGCTTGTATTGAACAATTTCTGCACCAAACTCAAATAAAACTGTGTCTGCCTTCTTATTTAGCCTAAATCAACTCAACAGAACATATAAACAAGCTTGTGGCATGTTTCCTTAAAAGACAGTCAATGCATGTAATTCAAGCATCCTTTTATGTTCGCATTCGCCTTTTCTCAGCGAGACAATGCTGTTTTGAAGCCAAGCTTGTATTGAACAATTTCTGCACCAAACTCAAATAAAACTGTATCTGCCTTCTTATTTAGCTTAAATCCACTGAGCAGTACATATAAACAGGCTTGTGGGACGTTTCCTTCAAAGACAGTAAATGCATGTAATTCAAGCATCCTTTTATGCTCGCAATCGCCTTTTCTCAGCGAGAAAATGCTGTTTTGAAGCCAAGCTTGTATTGAACAATTTCTGCACCAAACTCAAATAAAACTGTGTCTGCCTTCTTATTTAGCCTAAATCCACTCAGGAGAGACTCAAAATAAGCTTGTGGCATGTTTCCTTAAAAGACAGTCAATGCATGTAATTCAAGCATCCTTTTATGCTCGCAATCGCCTTTTCTCAGCGAGAAAATGCTGTTTTAAGCCAAGCTTGTATTGAACAATTTCTGCACCAAACTCAAATAAAACTGTGTCTGCCTTGTTATTTAGCCTAAATCCACTCAGGAGAGACTCAAAATAAGCTTGTGGCATGTTTCCTTAAAAGACAGTCAATGCATGTAATTGAGCATCCTTTTATGCTGCAATCGCCTTTCTCAGCGAGAAAATGCTGTTTTGAAGCCAAGCTTGTATTGAACAATTTCTGCACCAAACTCAAATAAAACTGTGTCTGCCTTCTTATTTAGCCTAAATCCACTCAGGAGAGACTGAAAATAAGCTTGTGGGATGTTTCCTTAAAAGACAGTAAATGCATGTAATTCAAGCATCCTTTTATGCTCGCAATCGCCTTTTCTCAGCGAGAAAATGCTGTTTTGAAGCCAAGCTTGTATTGAACAATTTCTGCACCAAACTAAAATAAAACTGTGTCTGCCTTCTTATTTAGCCTAAATCCACTCAGCAGAACTTATAAACAAGCTTTTGGGATGTTTCCTTAAAAGACAGTAAATGCATGTAATTCAAGCACCCTTTTATGCTCGCAATCGCCTTTTCTCAGCGAGACAATGCTGTTTTGAAGCCAAGCTTGTATTGAACAATTTCTGCACCAAACTCAAATAAAACTGTATCTGCCTTCTTATTTAGCTTAAATCCACTGAGCAGAACATATAAACAGGCTTGTGGGACGTTTCCTTCAAAGACAGTAAATGCATGTAATTCAAGCATCCTTTTATGCTCATAATCGCCTTTTCTCAGCGAGAAAATGCTGTTTTGAAGCCAAGCTTGTATTGAACAATTTCTGCACCAAACTCAAATAAAACTGTGTCTGCCTTCTTATTTAGCCTAAATCCACTCAGGAGAGACTCAAAATAAGCTTGTGGCATGTTTCCTTAAAAGACAGTCAATGCATGTAATTCAAGCATCCTTTTATGCTCGCAATCGCCTTTTCTCAGCGAGAAAATGCTGTTTTGAAGCCAAGCTTGTATTGAACAATTTCTGCACCAAACTCAAATAAAACTGTGTCTGCCTTGTTATTTAGCCTAAATCCACTCAGGAGAGACTCAAAATAAGCTTGTGGCATGTTTCCTTAAAAGACAGTCAATGCATGTAATTGAGCATCCTTTTATGCTTGCAATCGCCTTTTCTCAGCGAGAAAATGCTGTTTTGAAGCCAAGCTTGTATTGAACAATTTCTGCACCAAACTCAAATAAAACTGTGTCTGCCTTCTTATTTTGCCTAAATCCACTCAGGAGAGACTGAAAATAAGCTTGTGGGATGTTTCCTTAAAAGACAGTCAATGCATGTAATTCAAGCATCCTTTTATGCTCATAATCGCCTTTTCTCAGCGAGAAAATGCTGTTTTGAAGCCAAGCTTGTATTGAACAATTTCTGCACCAAACTAAAATAAAACTGTGTCTGCCTTCTTATTTAGCCTAAATCCACTCAGCAGAACTTATAAACAAGCTTTTGGGTTGTTTCCTTAAAAGACAGTAAATGCATGTAATTCAAGCACCCTTTTTATGCTCATAATCGCCTTTTCTCAGCGAGAAAATGCTGTTTTAAGCCAAGCTTGTATTGAACAATTTCTGCACCAAGCTCAAATAAAACTGTGTCTGCCTTCTTATTTAGCCTAAATCCACTCAGGAGAGACTGAAAATAAGCTTGTGGGATGTTTCCTTAAAAGACAGTAAATGCATGTAATTCAAGCATCCTTTTATGCTCATAATCGCCTTTTCTTAGCGAGAAAATGCTGTTTTGAAGCCAAGCTTGTATTGAACAATTTCTGCACCAAACTCAAATAAAACTGTGTCTGCCTTCTTATTTAGCTTAAATCCACTCAGGAAAGACTGGAAATAAGCTTGTGGCATGTTTCCTTAAAAGACAGTAAATGCATTTAATTCAAGCATCCTTTTATGTTAGATTCGCCTTTTCTCAGCGAGAAAATGCTGTTTGAAGCCAAGCTTGTATTGAACAATTTCTGCACCAAACTCAAATAAAACTGTGTCTGCCTTCTTATTTAGCCTAAATCCACTCAACAGAACATATAAACAAGCTTGTGGCATGTTTCCTTAAAAGACAGTCAATGCATGTAATTCAAGCATCCTTTTATGTTCGATTCGCCTTTTCTCAGCGAGACAATGCTGTTTTGAAGCCAAGCTTGTATTGAACAATTTCTGCACCAAACTCAAATAAAACTGTATCTGCCTTCTTATTTAGCTTAAATCCACTGAGCAGTACATATAAACAGGCTTGTGGGACGTTTCCTTCAAAGACAGTAAATGCATGTAATTCAAGCATCCTTTTATGCTCATAATCGCCTTTTCTCAGCGAGAAAATGCTGTTTTGAAGCCAAGCTTGTATTGAACAATTTCTGCACCAAACTCAAATAAAACTGTGTCTGCCTTCTTATTTAGCCTAAATCCACTCAGGAGAGACTCAAAATAAGCTTGTGGCATGTTTCCTTAAAAGACAGTCAATGCATGTAATTCAAGCATCCTTTTATGCTCATAATCGCCTTTTCTCAGCGAGAAAATGCTGTTTTAAAGCCAAGCTTGTATTGAACAATTTCTGCACCAAACTCAAATAAAACTGTGTCTGCCTTGTTATTTAGCCTAAATCCACTCAGGAGAGACTCAAAATAAGCTTGTGGCATGTTTCCTTAAAAGACAGTCAATGCATGTAATTCGAGCATCCTTTTATGCTTAATCGCCTTTCTCAGCGAGAAAATGCTGTTTTGAAGCCAAGCTTGTATTGAACAATTTCTGCACCAAACTCAAATAAAACTGTGTCTGCCTTCTTATTTAGCCTAAATCCACTCAGGAGAGACTGAAAATAAGCTTGTGGGATGTTTCCTTAAAAGACAGTAAATGCATGTAATTCAAGCATCCTTTTATGCTCTTAATCGCCTTTTCTCAGCGAGAAAATGCTGTTTTGAAGCCAAGCTTGTATTGAACAGTTTCTGCACCAAACTCAAATAAAACTGTGTCTGCCTTCTTATTTAGCCTAAATCAACTCAGCAGAACTAATAAATATGGTTGTGGGATGTTTCCTTAAAAGACAGTAAATGCATGTAATTCAAGCATCCTTTTATGCTCGCAATCGCCTTTTCTCAGCGAGAAAATGCTGTTTTGAAGCCAAGCTTGTATTGAACAACTTCTGCACCAAACTAAAACAAAACTGTGTCTGCCTTCTTATTTAGCCTAAATCCACTCAGCTGAACTTATAAACAAGCTTGTGGGATGTTTCCTAAAAAGACAGTAAATGCATGTAATTCAAGCATCCTTTTATGCTCGCAATCGCCTTTTCTCAGCGAGAAAATGCTGTTTGAAGCCAAGGTTGTATTGAACAATTTCTGCACCAAACTCAAATAAAACTGTGTCTGCCTTCTTATTTATCCTAAATCCACTAAGCAGAACATATAAACACGCTTGTGGGATGTTTCCTTAAAAGACATTAAATCTTGTAATTCAAGCACCCTTTTACTCTCGCAATCGCCTTTTCTCAGCGAGAAAATGCTGTTTTGAAGCCAAGCTTGTATTGAACAATTTCTGCACCAAACTCAAATAAAACTGTGTCTGCCTTCTTATTTAACCTAAATCCACTCAACAGAACATATAAACAAGCTTGTGGCATGTTTCCTTAAAAGACAGTCAATGCATGTAATTCAAGCATCCTTTTATGCTCGCAATCGCCTTTTCTCAGCGAGACAATGCTGTTTTGAAGCCAAGCTTGTATTGAACAATTTCTGCACCAAACTCAAATAAAACTGTATCTGCCTTCTTATTTAGCTTAAATCCACTGAGCAGAACATATAAACAGGCTTGTGGGACGTTTCCTTCAAAGACAGTAAATGCATGTAATTCAAGCATCCTTTTATGCTCATAATCGCCTTTTCTCAGCGAGAAAATGCTGTTTTGAAGCCAAGCTTGTATTGAACAATTTCTGCACCAAACTCAAATAAAACTGTGTCTGCCTTCTTATTTAGCCTAAATCCACTCAGGAGAGACTCAAAATAAGCTTGTGGCATGTTTCCTTAAAAGACAGTCAATGCATGTAATTCAAGCATCCTTTTATGCTCAGCAATCGCCTTTTCTCAGCGAGAAAATGCTGTTTTAAGCCAAGCTTATATTGAACAATTTCTGCACCAAACTCAAATAAAACTGTGTCTGCCTTGTTATTTAGCCTAAATCCACTCAGGAGAGACTCAAAATAAGCTTGTGGCATGTTTCCTTAAAAGACAGTCAATGCATGTAATTCGAGCATCCTTTTATGCTCATAATCGCCTTTTCTCAGCGAGAAAATGCTGTTTGAAGCCAAGCTTGTATTGAACAATTTCTGCACCAAACTCAAATAAAACTGTGTCTGCCTTCTTATTTAGCCTAAATCCACTCAGGAGAGACTGAAAATAAGCTTGTGGGATGTTTCCTTAAAAGACAGTAAATGCATGTAATTCAAGCATCCTTTTATGCTCATAATCGCCTTTTCTCAGCGAGAAAATGCTGTTTTAAGCCAAGCTTGTATTGAACAATTTCTGCACCAAACTAAAATAAAACTGTGTCTGCCTTCTTATTTAGCCTAAATCCACTCAGCAGAACTTATAAACAAGCTTTGGGATGTTTCCTTAAAAGACAGTAAATGCATGTAATTCAAGCACCCTTTTTATGTTTAATCGCCTTTTCTCAGCGAGAAAATGCTGTTTTAAAGCCAAGCTTGTATTGAACAATTTCTGCACCAAGCTCAAATAAAACTGTGTCTGCCTTCTTATTTAGCCTAAATCCACTCAGGAGAGACTGAAAATAAGCTTGTGGGATGTTTCCTTAAAGACAGTAAATGCATGTAATTCAAGCATCCTTTTATGCTCTTAATCGCCTTTTCTTAGCGAGAAAATGCTGTTTTGAAGCCAAGCTTGTATTGAACAATTTCTGCACCAAACTCAAATAAAACTGTGTCTGCCTTCTTATTTAGCTTAAATCCACTGAGCAGAACATATAAACAGGCTTGTGGGACGTTTCCTTAAAAGACAGTAAATGCATGTAATTCAAGCATCCTTTTATGCTCGCAATCGCCTTTTCTCAGAGAGAAAATGCTGTTTTGAAGCCAAGCTTGTATTGAACAATTTCTGCACCAAACTCAAATAAAACTGTGTCTGCCTTCTTATTTAGCCTAAATCCACTAAGAAGAGACTGAAAATAAGCTTGTGGCATGTTTCCTTAAAAGACAGTCAATGCATGTAATTCAAGCATCCTTTTATGCTCGCAATCGCCTTTTCTCAACGAGAAAATGCTGTTTTGAAGCCAAGCTTGTATTGAACAATTTCTGCACCAAACTCAGATAAAACTGTGTCTGCCTTCTTATTTAGCCTAAATCCACTCAGCAGAACTAATAAATATGGTTGTGGGATGTTTCCTTAAAAGAAAGTAAACGCATGTAATTCAAGAATCTTTTATGCTCGAAATCGCCTTTTCTCAGCGAGAAAATGCTGTTTTGAAGCCAAGCTTGTATTGAACAATTTCTGCACCAAACTCAAATAAAACTGTGTCTGCCTTCTTATTTAGCCTAAATCCACTCAGGAGAGACTCAAAATAAGCTTGTGGCATGTTTCCTTAAAAGACAGTCAATGCATGTAATTCAAGCATCTTTTATGCTTTAATCGCCTTTTCTCAGCGAGAAAATGCTGTTTGAAGCCAAGCTTGTATTGAACAATTTCTGCACCAAACTCAAATAAAACTGTGTCTGCCTTCTTATTTAGCCAAAATCCACTAAGGAGAGACTGAAAATAAGCTTGTGGCATGTTTCCTTAAAAGACAGTAAATGCATGTAATTCAAGCATCCTTTTTTATGCTCATAATCGCCTTTTCTCAGCGAGAAAATGCTGTTTTGAAGCCAAGCTTGTATTGAACAGTTTCTGCACCAAACTCAAATAAAACTGTGTCTGCCTTCTTATTTAGCCTAAATCAACTCAGCAGAACTAATAAATATGGTTGTGGGATGTTTCCTTAAAAGACAGTAAATGCATGTAATTCAAGCATCCTTTTATGCTCTGTAATCGCCTTTTCTCAGCGAGAAAATGCTGTTTTGAAGCCAAGCTTGTATTGAACAATTTCTGCACCAAACTCAAATAAAACTGTGTCTGCCTTCTTATTTAGCCTAAATCCACTCAGGAGAGACTGAAAATAAGCTTGTGGGATGTTTCCTTAAAAGACAGTCAATGCATGTAATTCAAGCATCCTTTTATGCTCGCAATCGCCTTTTCTCAGCGAGAAAATGCTGTTTTGAAGCCAAGCTTGTATTGAACAATTTCTGCACCAAACTCAAATAAAACTGTGTCTGCCTTTTATTTAGCTTAAATCCACTCAGGAAAGACTGGAAATAAGCTTGTGGCATGTTTCCTTAAAAGACAGTAAATGCATTTAATTCAAGCATCCTTTTATGTTCGCATTCGCCTTTTCTCAGCGAGAAAATGCTGTTTTGAAGCCAAGCTTGTATTGAACAATTTCTGCACCAAACTCAAATAAAACTGTGTCTGCCTTCTTATTTAGCCTAAATCCACTCAACAGAACATATAAACAAGCTTGTGGCATGTTTCCTTAAAAGACAGTCAATGCATGTAATTCAAGCATCCTTTTATGTTCGATTCGCCTTTTCTCAGCGAGACAATGCTGTTTTGAAGCCAAGCTTGTATTGAACAATTTCTGCACCAAACTCAAATAAAACTGTATCTGCCTTCTTATTTAGCTTAAATCCACTGAGCAGTACATATAAACAGGCTTGTGGGACGTTTCCTTCAAAGACAGTAAATGCATGTAATTCAAGCATCCTTTTATGCTGCAATCGCCTTTTCTCAGCGAGAAAATGCTGTTTTGAAGCCAAGCTTGTATTGAACAATTTCTGCACCAAACTCAAATAAAACTGTGTCTGCCTTCTTATTTAGCCTAAATCCACTCAGGAGAGACTCAAAATAAGCTTGTGGCATGTTTCCTTAAAAGACAGTCAATGCATGTAATTCAAGCATCCTTTTATCTCATAATCGCCTTTTCTCAGCGAGAAAATGCTGTTTTGAAGCCAAGCTTGTATTGAACAATTTCTGCACCAAACTCAAATAAAACTGTGTCTGCCTTCTTATTTAGCCTAAATCCACTCAGGAGAGACTCAAAATAAGCTTGTGGCATGTTTCCTTAAAAGACAGTAAATGCATGTAATTCAAGCATCCTTTTATGCTCATAATCGCCTTTTCTCAGCGAGAAAATGCTGTTTTGAAGCCAAGCTTGTATTTAACAATTTCTGCACCAAACTCAAATAAAACTGTCTGCCTTCTTATTTAGCCTAAATCCACTTAGGAGAGACTGAAAATAAGCTTGTGGCATGATTCCTTAAAAGACAGTAAATGCATGTAATTCAAGCATCCTTTTATGCTCTGCAATCGCCTTTTCTCAGCGAGAAAATGCTGTTTTGAAGCCAAGCTTGTATTGAACAATTTCTGCACAAAACTCAAATAAAACTGTGTCTGCCTTCTTATTTAGCCTAAATCCACTTAGGAGAGACTGAAAATAAGCTTGTGGCATGTTTCCTTAAAAGACAGTCAATGCATGTAATTCAAGCATCCTTTTATGCTCGCAATCGCCTTTTCTCAGCGAGAAAATGCTGTTTTGAAGCCAAGCTTGTATTTAACAATTTCTGCACCAAACTCAAATAAAACTATGTCTGCATTCTTATTTAGCTTAAATCCACTCAGGAAAGACTGAAAATAAGCTTGTGGCATGTTTCCTTAAAAGACAGTAAATGCATGTAATTCAAGCATCTTTTTATGCTCGCAATCGCCTTTTCTCAGCGAGAAAATGCTGTTTTGAAGCCAAGCTTGTATTGAACAATTTCTGCACCAAACTCAAATAAAACTGTGTCTGCCTTCTTATTTAGCCTAAATCCACTCAACAGAACATATAAACAAGCTTGTGGCATGTTTCCTTAAAAGACAGTCAATGCATGTATTTCAAGCATCCTTTTTGCTCTTAATCGCCTTTTCTCAGCGAGAAAATGCTGTTTTGAAGCCAAGCTTGTATTGAACAATTTCTGCACCAAACTCAAATAAAACTGTATCTGCCTTCTTATTTAGCTTAAATCCACTGAGCAGAACATATAAACAGGCTTGTGGGATGTTTCCTTCAAAGACAGTAAATGCATGTAATTCAAGCATCCTTTTACGCTCGCAATCGTTTTTTCTCAGCGAGAAAATGCTGTTTTGAAGCCAAGCTTGTATTGAACAATTTCTGCACAAAACTCAAATAAAACTGTGTCTGCCTTCTTATTTAGCCTAAATCCACTTAGGAGAGACTGAAAATAAGCTTGTGGCATGTTTCCTTAAAAGACAGTCAATGCATGTAATTCAAGCATCCTTTTATGCTCGCAATCGCCTTTTCTCAGCGAGAAAATGCTGTTTTGAAGCCAAGCTTGTATTTAACAATTTCTGCACCAAACTCAAATAAAACTATGTCTGCATTCTTATTTAGCTTAAATCCACTCAGGAAAGACTGAAAATAAGCTTGTGGCATGTTTCCTTAAAAGACAGTAAATGCATGTAATTCAAGCATCTTTTTTATGCTTTCGAATCGCCTTTTCTCAGCGAGAAAATGCTGTTTTGAAGCCAAGCTTGTATTGAACAATTTCTGCACCAAACTCAAATAAAACTGTGTCTGCCTTCTTATTTAGCCTAAATCCACTCAACAGAACATATAAACAAGCTTGTGGCATGTTTCCTTAAAAGACAGTCAATGCATGTATTTCAAGCATCCTTTTATGCTCGCAATCGCCTTTTCTCAGCGAGAAAATGCTGTTTTGAAGCCAAGCTTGTATTGAACAATTTCTGCACCAAACTCAAATAAAACTGTATCTGCCTTCTTATTTAGCTTAAATCCACTGAGCAGAACATATAAACAGGCTTGTGGGATGTTTCCTTCAAAGACAGTAAATGCATGTAATTCAAGCATCCTTTTACGCTCGCAATCGTTTTTTCTCAGCGAGAAAATGCTGTTTTGAAGCCAAGCTTGTATTGAACAATTTCTGCACCAAACTCAAATAAAACTGTGTCTGCCTTCTTATTTAGCTTAAATCCACTCAGGAAAGCCTGAAAATAAGGTTGTGGCATGTTTCCTTAAAAGACAGTAAATGCATGTAATTCAAGCATCCTTTTATTCTCGCAATCGCCTTTTCTCAGCTAGAAAATGATGTTTTGAAGCCATGCTTGTATTGAACAATTTTGCACCAAACTCAAATAAAACTGTGTCTGCCTTCTTATTTAGCCTAAATCCACTCAGCAGAACATATAAACAAGCTTGTGGGATGTTTCCTTAAAAGACAGTCAATGCATGTAATTCAAGCATCCTTTTATGCTCGCAATCGCCTTTTCTCAGCGAGACAATGCTGTTTTGAAGCCAAGCTTGTATTGAACAATTTCTGCACCAAACTCAAATAAAACTGTGTCTGCCTTCTTATTTAGCCTAAATCCACTCAACAGAACATATAAACAAGCTTGTGGCATGTTTCCTTAAAAGACAGTCAATGCATGTAATTCAAGCATCCTTTTATGCTCATAATCGCCTTTTCTCAGCGAGACAATGCTGTTTTGAAGCCAAGCTTGTATTGAACAATTTCTGCACCAAACTCAAATAAAACTGTATCTGCCTTCTTATTTAGCTTAAATCCACTGAGCAGAACATATAAACAGGCTTGTGGGACGTTTCCTTCAAAGACAGTAAATGCATGTAATTCAAGCATCCTTTTATGCTCTGTAATCGCCTTTTCTCAGCGAGAAAATGCTGTTTTGAAGCCAAGCTTGTCCATTGAACAATTTCTGCACCAAACTCAAATAAAACTGTGTCTGCCTTGTTATTTAGCCTAAATCCACTCAGGAGAGACTCAAAATAAGCTTGTGGCATGTTTCCTTAAAAGACAGTCAATGCATGTAATTCAAGCATCCTTTTATGCTCGTAATCGCTTTTCTCAGCGAGAAAATGCTGTTTTGAAGCCAAGCTTGTATTTAACAATTTCTGCACCAAACTCAAATAAAACTGTCTGCCTTCTTATTTAGCCTAAATCCACTTAGGAGAGACTGAAAATAAGCTTGTGGCATGTTTTCATTAAAAGACAGTCAATGCATGTAATTCAAGCATCCTTTTATGCTCGCAATCGCCTTTTCTCAGCGAGAAAATGCTGTTTTGAAGCCAAGCTTGTATTGAACAATTTCTGCACCAAACTAAAATAAAACTGTGTCTGCCTTCTTATTTAGCTTAAATCCACTGAGCAGAACATATAAACAGGCTTGTGGGATGTTTCCTTAAAAGACAGTAAATGCATGTAATTCAAGCATCCTTTTATGCTCTTAATCGCCTTTTCTCAGAGAGAAAATGCTGTTTTGAAGCCAAGCTTGTATTGAACAATTTCTGCACCAAACTCAAATAAAACTGTGTCTGCCTTCTTATTTAGCCTAAATCCACTCAGCAGAACTAATAAATATGGTTGTGGGATGTTTCCTTAAAAGACAGTAAACGCATGTAATTCAAGCATCTTTTATGCTTGAAATCGCCTTTCTCAGCGAGAAAATGCTGTTTGAAGCCAAGCTTGTATTGAACAATTTCTGCACATAACTCAAATAAAACTGTGTCTGCCTTCTTATTTAGCCTAAATCCACTCAGGAGAGACTGAAAATAAGCTTGTGGGATGTTTCCTTAAAAGACAGTAAATGCATGTAATTCAAGCATCCTTTTATGCTTTAATCGCCTTTTCTCAGCGAGAAAATGCTGTTTTGAAGCCAAGCTTGTATTGAACAATTTCTGCACCAAACTCAAATAAAACTGTGTCTGCCTTCTTATTTAGCCTAAATCCACTCAGGAGAGACTGAAAATAAGCTTGTGGGATGTTTCCTTAAAAGACAGTCAATGCATGTAATTCAAGCATCCTTTTATGCTCGGTAATCGCCTTTTCTCAGCGAGAAAATGCTGTTTTGAAGCCAAGCTTGTATTGAACAATTTCTGCACCAAACTCAAATAAAACTGTGTCTGCCTTCTTATTTAGCCTAAATCCACTCAGCAGAACATATAAACAAGCTTGTGGGATGATTCCTTAAAAGACAGTAAATGCATGTAATTCAAGCATCCTTTTATGCTCGCAATCGCCTTTTCTCAGCGAGAAAATGCTGTTTTGAAGCCAAGCTTGTATTGAACAGTTTCTGCACCAAACTCAAATAAAACTGTGTCTGCCTTCTTATTTAGCCTAAATCAACTCAGCAGAACTAATAAATATGGTTGTGGGATGTTTCCTTAAAAGAAAGTAAATGCATGTAATTCAAGCATCCTTTTATGCTCGCAATCGCCTTTTCTCAGCGAGAAAATGCTGTTTTGAAGCCAAGCATGTATTGAACAACTTCTGCACCAAACTAAAACAAAACTGTGTCTGCCTTCTTATTTAGCTTAAATCCACTGAGCAGAACATATAAACAGGCTTGTGGGATGTTTCCTTCAAAGACAGTAAATGCATGTAATTCAAGCATCCTTTTACGCTCGCAATCGTTTTTCTCAGCGAGAAAATGCTGTTTTGAAGCCAAGCTTGTATTGAACAATTTCTGCACAAAACTCAAATAAAACTGTGTCTGCCTTCTTATTTAGCCTAAATCCACTTAGGAGAGACTGAAAATAAGCTTGTGGCATGTTTCCTTAAAAGACAGTCAATGCATGTAATTCAAGCATCCTTTTATGTTTCGCAATCGCCTTTTCTCAGCGAGAAAATGCTGTTTTGAAGCCAAGCTTGTATTTAACAATTTCTGCACCAAACTCAAATAAAACTATGTCTGCATTCTTATTTAGCTTAAATCCACTCAGGAAAGACTGAAAATAAGCTTGTGGCATGTTTCCTTAAAAGACAGTAAATGCATGTAATTCAAGCATCTTTTATGCTCATAATCGCCTTTTCTCAGCGAGAAAATGCTGTTTTGAAGCCAAGCTTGTATTGAACAATTTCTGCACCAAACTCAAATAAAACTGTGTCTGCCTTCTTATTTAGCCTAAATCCACTCAACAGAACATATAAACAAGCTTGTGGCATGTTTCCTTAAAAGACAGTCAATGCATGTATTTCAAGCATCCTTTTATGCTCAGAATCGCCTTTTCTCAGCGAGAAAATGCTGTTTTGAAGCCAAGCTTGTATTGAACAATTTCTGCACCAAACTCAAATAAAACTGTATCTGCCTTCTTATTTAGCTTAAATCCACTGAGCAGAACATATAAACAGGCTTGTGGGATGTTTCCTTCAAAGACAGTAAATGCATGTAATTCAAGCATCCTTTTACGCTCGCAATCGTTTTTTCTCAGCGAGAAAATGCTGTTTTGAAGCCAAGCTTGTATTGAACAATTTCTGCACCAAACTCAAATAAAACTTCGTCTGCCTTCTTATTTAGCTTAAATCCACTCAGGAAAGCCTGAAAATAAGGTTGTGGCATGTTTCCTTAAAAGACAGTAAATGCATGTAATTCAAGCATCCTTTTATGCTCGCAATCGCCTTTTCTCAGCTAGAAAATTATGTTTTGAAGCCAAGCTTGTATTGAACAATTTTGCACCAAACTCAAATAAAACTTTTTCTGCCTTCTTATTTAGCCTAAATCCACTCAGCAGAACATATAAACAAGCTTGTGGGATGTTTCCTTAAAAGACAGTCAATGCATGTAATTCAAGCATCCTTTTATGCTCGCAATCGCCTTTTCTCAGCGAGAAAATGCTGTTTTGAAGCCAAGCTTGTATTGAACAATTTCTGCACCAAACTCAAATAAAACTGTGTTTGCCTTCTTATTTAGCCTAAATCCACTCAACAGAACATATAAACAAGCTTGTGGCATGTTTCCTTAAAAGACAGTCAATGCATGTAATTCAAGCATCCTTTTATGCTCGCAATCGCCTTTTCTCAGCGAGACAATGCTGTTTTGAAGCCAAGCTTGTATTGAACAATTTCTGCACCAAACTCAAATAAAACTGTATCTGCCTTCTTATTTAACTTAAATCCACTGAGCAGAACATATAAACAGGCTTGTGGACGTTTCCTTCAAAGACAGTAAATGCATGTAATTCAAGCATCCTTTTATGCTCATAATCGCCTTTTCTCAGCGAGAAAATGCTGTTTTGAAGCCAAGCTTGTATTGAACAATTTCTGCACCAAACTCAAATAAAACTGTGTCTGCCTTGTTATTTAGCCTAAATCCACTCAGGAGAGACTCAAAATAAGCTTGTGGCATGTTTCCTTAAAAGACAGTCAATGCATGTAATTCAAGCATCCTTTTATGCTCATAATCGCCTTTTCTCAGCGAGAAAATGCTGTTTTGAAGCCAAGCTTGTATTTAACAATTTCTGCACCAAACTCAAATAAAACTGTCTGCCTTCTTATTTAGCCTAAATCCACTTAGGAGAGACTGAAAATAAGCTTGTGGCATGTTTTCATTAAAAGACAGTCAATGCATGTAATTCAAGCATCCTTTTATGCTCGCAATCGCCTTTTCTCAGCGAGAAAATGCTGTTTTGAAGCCAAGCTTGTATTGAACAATTTCTGCACCAAACTAAAATAAAACTGTGTCTGCCTTCTTATTTAGCCTAAATCCACTCAGCAGAACTTATAAACAAGCTTGTGGGATGTTTCCTTAAAAGACAGTAAATGCATGTAATTCAAGCACCCTTTTATGCTCGCAATCGCCTTTTCTCAGCGAGAAAATGCTGTTTTGAAGCCAAGCTTGTATTGAACAATTTCTCCACCAAGCTCAAATAAAACTGTGTCTGCCTTCTTATTTAGCCTAAATCCACTCAGGAGAGACTAGAAATAAGCTTGTGGGATGTTTCCTTAAAAGATAGTAAATGCATGTAATTCAAGCATCCTTTTATGCTCTTAATCGCTTTTCTCAGCGAGAAAATGCTGTTTTGAAGCCAAGCTTGTATTGAACAATTTCTGCACCAAACTCAAATAAAACTGTGTCTGCCTTCTTATTTAGCTTAAATCCACTGAGCAGAACAAATAAACAGGCTTGTGGGACGTTTCCTTAAAAGACAGTAAATGCATGTAATTCAAGCATCCTTTTATGCTCATAATCGCCTTTTCTCAGAGAGAAAATGCTGTTTTGAAGCCAAGCTTGTATTGAACAATTTCTGCACCAAACTCAAATAAAACTGTGTCTGCCTTCTTATTTAGCCTAAATCCACTCAGCAGAACTAATAAATATGGTTGTGGGATGTTTCCTTAAAAGACAGTAAACGCATGTAATTCAAGCATCTTTTTATGCTTGAAATCGCCTTTTCTCAGCGAGAAAATGCTGTTTTGAAGCCAAGCTTGTATTGAACAATTTCTGCACCAAACTAAAATAAAACTGTGTCTGCCTTCTTATTTAGCCTAAATCCACTCAGCAGAACTTATAAACAAGCTTGTGGGATGTTTCCTTAAAAGACAGTAAATGCATGTAATTCAAGCACCCTTTTATGCTCAGAATCGCTTTTCTCAGCGAGAAAATGCTGTTTTGAAGCCAAGCTTGTATTGAACAATTTCTGCACCAAGCTCAAATAAAACTGTGTCTGCCTTCTTATTTAGCCTAAATCCACTCAGGAGAGACTAGAAATAAGCTTGTGGGATGTTTCCTTAAAAGATAGTAAATGCATGTAATTCAAGCATCCTTTTATGCTGCAGAATCGCCTTTTCTCAGCGAGAAAATGCTGTTTTGAAGCCAAGCTTGTATTGAACAATTTCTGCACCAAACTCAAATAAAACTGTGTCTGCCTTCTTATTTAGCTTAAATCCACTGAGCAGAACATATAAACAGGCTTGTGGGACGTTTCCTTAAAAGACAGTAAATGCATGTAATTCAAGCATCCTTTTATGCTCATAATCGCTTTTCTCAGAGAGAAAATGCTGTTTTGAAGCCAAGCTTGTATTGAACAATTTCTGCACCAAACTCAAATAAAACTGTGTCTGCCTTCTTATTTAGCCTAAATCCACTCAGCAGATCTAATAAATATGGTTGTGGGATGTTTCCTTAAAAGACAGTAAACGCATGTAATTCAAGCATCTTTTATGCTTGAAATCGCCTTTCTCAGCGAGAAAATGCTGTTTTGAAGCCAAGCTTGTATTGAACAATTTCTGCACCAAACTCAAATAAAACTGTGTCTGCCTTCTTATTTAGCCTAAATCCACTCAGGAGAGACTGAAAATAAGCTTGTGGCATGTTTCCTTAAAAGACAGTAAATGCATGTAATTCAAGCATCCTTTTATGCTCGCAATCGCCTTTTCTCAGCGAGAAAATGCTGTTTTGAAGCCAAGCTTGTATTGAACAATTTCTGCACCAAACTCAAATAAAACTGTGTCTGCCTTCTTATTTAGCTTAAATCCACTGAGCAGAACATATAAACAGGCTTGTGGACGTTTCCTTAAAAGACAGTAAATGCATGTAATTCAAGCATCCTTTTATGTTTAATCGCCTTTTCTCAGAGAGAAAATGCTGTTTTGAAGCCAAGCTTGTATTGAACAATTTCTGCACCAAACTCAAATAAAACTGTGTCTGCCTTCTTATTTAGCCTAAATCCACTCAGCAGAACTAATAAATATGGTTGTGGGATGTTTCCTTAAAAGACAGTAAACGCATGTAATTCAAGCATCTTTTTATGCTTGAAATCGCCTTTTCTCAGCGAGAAAATGCTGTTTTGAAGCCAAGCTTGTATTGAACAATTTCTGCACCAAACTCAAATAAAACTGTGTCTGCCTTCTTATTTAGCCTAAATCCACTCAGGAGAGACTGAAAATAAGCTTGTGGGATGTTTCCTTAAAAGACAGTAAATGCATGTAATTCAAGCATCCTTTTATGCTCGCAATCGCCTTTTCTCAGCGAGAAAATGCTGTTTTGAAGCCAAGCTTGTATTGAACAATTTCTGCACATAACTCAAATAAAACTGTGTCTGCCTTCTTTTTTAGCCTAAATCCACTCAGGAGAGACTGAAAATAAGCTTGTGGGATGTTTCCTTAAAAGACAGTAAATGCATGTAATTCAAGCATCCTTTTATGCTCGCAAATCGCATTTTCTCAGCGAGAAAATGCTGTTTTGAAGCCAAGCTTGTATTGAACAATTTCTGCACCAAACTCAAATAAAACTGTGTCTGCCTTCTTATTTAGCCTAAATCCACTCAGGAGAGACTGAAAATAAGCTTGTGGGATGTTTCCTTAAAAGACAGTCAATGCATGTAATTCAAGCATCCTTTTATGCTTAATCGCCTTTTCTCAGCGAGAAAATGCTGTTTTGAAGCCAAGCTTGTATTGAACAATTTCTGCACCAAACTCAAATAAAACTGTGTCTGCCTTCTTATTTAGCCTAAATCCACTCAGCAGAACATATAAACAAGCTTGTGGGATGATTCCTTAAAAGACAGTAAATGCATGTAATTCAAGCATCCTTTTATATGCTCGAATCGCCTTTTCTCAGCGAGAAAATGCTGTTTTGAAGCCAAGCTTGTATTGAACAGTTTCTGCACCAAACTCAAATAAAACTGTGTCTGCCTTCTTATTTAGCCTAAATCAACTCAGCAGAACTAATAAATATGGTTGTGGGATGTTTCCTTAAAAGAAAGTAAATGCATGTAATTCAAGCATCCTTTTATGCTCATAATCGCCTTTTCTCAGCGAGAAAATGCTGTTTTGAAGCCAAGCTTGTATTGAACAACTTCTGCACCAAACTAAAACAAAACTGTGTCTGCCTTCTTATTTAGCCTAAATCCACTCAGCAGAACTTATAAACAAGCTTGTGGGATGTTTCCTAAAAAGACAGTAAATGCATGTAATTCAAGCATCCTTTTATGCTCGCAATCGCCTTTTCTCAGCGAGAAAATGCTGTTTTGAAGCCAAGCTTGTATTGAACAATTTCTGCACCAAACTCAAATAAAACTGTGTCTGCCTTCTTATTTATCCTAAATCCACTAAGCAGAACATATAAACACGCTTGTGGGATTTTTCCTTAAAAGACATTAAATCATGTAATTCAAGCATCCTTTTCTCGCAATCGCCTTTTCTCAGCGAGAAAATGCTGTTTTGAAGCCAAGCTTGTATTGAACAATTTCTGCACCAAACTCAAATAAAACTGTGTCTGCCTTCTTATTTAGCCTAAATCCACTTAGGAGAGACTCAAAATAAGCTTGTGGCATGTTTCCTTAAAAGACAGTAAATGCATGTAATTCAAGCATCCTTCTATGCTCGCAATCGCTTTTTCTCAGCGAGAAAATGCTGTTTTGAAGCCAAGCTTGTATTGAACAATTTCTGCACCAAACTCAAATAAAACTGTGTCTGCCTTCTTATTTAGCTTAAATCCACTCAGGAGAGACTTAAAATAAGCTTGTGGGATGTTTCCTTAAAAGATAGTAAATGCATGTAATTCAAGCATCCTTTTATGCTCGCAATCGCCTTTTCTTAGCGAGAAAATGCTGTTTTGAAGCCAAGCTTGTATTGAACAATTTCTGCACCAAACTCAAATAAAACTGTGTCTGCCTTCTTATTTAGCTTAAATCCACTGAGCAGAACATATAAACAGGCTTGTGGGACGTTTCCTTAAAAGACAGTAAATGCATGTAATTCAAGCATCCTTTTATGCTCAGTAATCGCCTTTTCTCAGAGAGAAAATACTGTTTTGAAGCCAAGCTTGTATTGAACAATTTCTGCACCAAACTCAGATAAAACTGTGTCTGCCTTCTTATTTAGCCTAAATCCACTCAGCAGAACTAATAAATATGGTTGTGGGATGTTTCCTTAAAAGAAAGTAAACGCATGTAATTCAAGAATCTTTTTATGCTCGAAATCGCCTTTTCTCAGCGAGAAAATGCTGTTTTGAAGCCAAGCTTGTATTGAACAATTTCTGCAACAAATTCAAATAAAACTGTGTCTGCCTTCTTATTTAGCCTAAATCCACTCAGCAGAACTAATAAATATGGTTGTGGGATGTTTCCTTAAAAGACAGTAAACGCATGTAATTCAAGCATCTTTTTATGCTTGAAATCGCCTTTTCTCAGTGAGAAAATGCTGTTTTGAAGCCAAGCTTGTATTGAACAATTTCTGCACCAAACTCAAATAAAACTGTGTCTGCCTTCTTATTTAGCTTAAATCCACTGAGCAGAACATATAAACAGGCTTGTGGGACGTTTCCTTAAAAGACAGTAAATGCATGTAATTCAAGCATCCTTTTATGCTCGCAATCGCCTTTTCTCAGAGAGAAAATACTGTTTTGAAGCCAAGCTTGTATTGAACAATTTCTGCACCAAACTCAGATAAAACTGTGTCTGCCTTCTTATTTAGCCTAAATCCACTCAGCAGAACTAATAAATATGGTTGTGGGATGTTTCCTTAAAAGAAAGTAAACGCATGTAATTCAAGAATCTTTTTATGCTCGAAATCGCCTTTTCTCAGCGAGAAAATGCTGTTTTGAAGCCAAGCTTGTATTGAACAATTTCTGCACCAAACTCAAATAAAACTGTGTCTGCCTTCTTATTTAGCCTAAATCCACTCAGCAGAACTAATAAATATGGTTGTGGGATGTTTCCTTAAAAGACAGTAAACGCATGTAATTCAAGCATCTTTTTATGCTTGAAATCGCCTTTCTCAGCGAGAAAATGCTGTTTTGAAGCCAAGCTTGTATTGAACAATTTCTGCACCAAACTCAAATAAAACTGTGTCTGCCTTCTTATTTAGCTTAAATCCACTGAGCAGAACATATAAACAGGCTTTGGGACGTTTCCTTAAAAGACAGTAAATGCATGTAATTCAAGCATCCTTTTATGCTCATAATCGCCTTTTCTCAGAGAGAAAATGCTGTTTTGAAGCCAAGCTTGTATTGAACAATTTCTGCACCAAACTCAAATAAAACTGTGTCTGCCTTCTTATTTAGCCAAAATCCACTCAGGAGAGACTGAAAATAAGCTTGTGGCATGTTTCCTTAAAAGACAGTAAATGCATGTAATTCAAGCATCCTTTTATGCTCGAATCGCCTTTTCTCAGCGAGAAAATGCTGTTTTGAAGCCAAGCTTGTATTGAACAATTTCTGCACCAAACTCAAATAAAACTGTGTCTGCCTTCTTATTTAGCCTAAATCCACTCAGCAGAACTAATAAATATGGTTGTGGGATGTTTCCTTCAAAGACAGTAAATGCATGTAATTCAAGCATCCTTTTATACTGCATAATCGCCTTTTCTCAGCGAGAAAATGCTGTTTTGAAGCCAAGCTTGTATTGAACAATTTCTGCACCAAACTCAAATAAAACTGTGTCTGCCTTCTTATTTAGCCTAAATCCACTCAGGAGAGACTCAAAATAAGCTTGTGGGATGTTTCCTTAAAAGACAGTAAATGCATGTAATTCAAGCATCCTTTTATGCTCAGTAATCGCCTTTTCTCAGCGAGAAAATGCTGTTTTGAAGCCAAGCTTGTATTGAACAATTTCTGCACCAAACTCAAATAAAACTGTGTCTGCCTTCTTATTTAGCCTAAATCCACTCAGAAGAACATATAAACAAGCTTGTGGAATTTTTTCTTAAAAGACAGTAAATGCATGTAATTCAAGCATCCTTTTATGCTCGCAATCGCCTTTTCTCAACGAGAAAATGCTGTTTTGAAGCCAAGCTTGTATTGAACAATTTCTGCACCAAACTCAGATAAAACTGTGTCTGCCTTCTTATTTAGCCTAAATCCACTCAGCAGAACTAATAAATATGGTTGTGGGATGTTTCCTTAAAAGAAAGTAAACGCATGTAATTCAAGAATCTTTTTATGCTCGAAATCGCCTTTTCTCAGCGAGAAAATGCTGTTTTGAAGCCAAGCTTGTATTGAACAATTTCTGCACCAAACTCAAATAAAACTGTGTCTGCCTTCTTATTTAGCCTAAATCCACTCAGCAGAACTAATAAATATGGTTGTGGGATGTTTCCTTAAAAGACAGTCAATGCATGTAATTCAAGCATCTTTTTATGCTCGCAATCGCCTTTTCTCAGCGAGAAAATGCTGCTTTGAAGCCAAGCTTGTATTGAACAATTTCTGCACCAAACTTAAATAAAACTGTGTCTGCCTTCTTATTTAGCCTAAATCCACTCAGCAGAACTAATAAATATGGTTGTGGGATGTTTCCTTAAAAGACAGTAAACGCATGTAATTCAAGCATCTTTTATGCTTGAAATCGCCTTTTCTCAGCGAGAAAATGCTGTTTTGAAGCCAAGCTTGTATTGAACAATTTCTGCACCAAACTCAAATAAAACTGTGTCTGCCTTCTTATTTAGACTAAATCCACTCAGGAGAGACTCAAAATAAGCTTGTGGCATGTTTCCTTAAAAGACAGTAAATGCATGTAATTCAAGCATCCTTTTATGCTCTTAATCGCCTTTTCTCAGCGAGAAAATGCTGTTTTGAAGCCAAGCTTGTATTGAACAATTTCTGCACATAACTCAAATAAAACTGTGTCTGCCTTCTTATTTAGCCTAAATCCACTCAGGAGAGACTGAAAATAAGCTTGTGGGATGTTTCCTTAAAAGACAGTAAATGCATGTAATTCAAGCATCCTTTTATGCTCACTTAATCGCCTTTTCTCAGCGAGAAAATGCTGTTTGAAGCCAAGCTTGTATTGAACAGTTTCTGCACCAAACTCAAATAAAACTGTGTCTGCCTTCTTATTTAGCCTAAATCAACTCAGCAGAACTAATAAATATGGTTGTGGGATGTTTCCTTAAAAGACAGTAAATGCATGTAATTCCAGCATCCTTTTATGCTCATAATCGCCTTTTCTCAGCGAGAAAATGCTGTTTTGAAGCCAAGCTTGTATTGAACAATTTCTGCACCAAACTCAAATAAAACTGTGTCTGCCTTCTTATTTAGCCTAAATCCACTCAGGAGAGACTCAAAATAAGCTTGTGGCATGTTTCCTTAAAAGACAGTCAATGCATGTAATTCAAGCATCCTTTTATGCTCATAATCGCCTTTTCTCAGCGAGGAAATGCTGTTTTGAAGCCAAGCTTGTATTGAACAATTTCTGCACCAAACTCAAATAAAACTGTGTCTGCCTTCTTATTTAGCCTAAGTCCACTCAGCAGAACTAATAAATATGGTTGTGGGATGTTTCCTTAAAAGACAGTCAATGCATGTAATTCAAGCATCTTTTTTATGCTCATAATCGCCTTTTCTCAGCGAGAAAATGCTGTTTTGAAGCCAAGCTTGTATTTAACAATTTCTGCACCAAACTCAAATAAAACTGTCTGCCTTCTTATTTAGCCTAAATCCACTTAGGAGAGACTGAAAATAAGCTTGTGGCATGATTCCTTAAAAGACAGTAAATGCATGTAATTCAAGCACCCTTTTATATGCTTAATCGCCTTTTCTCAGCGAGAAAATGCTGTTTGAAGCCAAGCTTGTATTGAACAATTTCTGCACCAAACTCAAATAAAACTGTGTCTGCCTTCTTATTTAGCCTAAATCCACTCAACAGAACATATAAACAAGCTTGTGGCATGTTTCCTTAAAAGACAGTCAATGCATGTAATTCAAGCATCCTTTTATGCTCGCAATCGCCTTTTCTCAGCGAGACAATGCTGTTTTGAAGCCAAGCTTGTATTGAACAATTTCTGCACCAAACTCAAATAAAACTGTATCTGCCTTCTTATTTAGCTTAAATCCACTGAGCAGAACATATAAACAGGCTTGTGGGACGTTTCCTTCAAAGACAGTAAATGCATGTAATTCAAGCATCCTTTTATGCTCGCAATCGCCTTTTCTCAGCGAGAAAATGCTGTTTTGAAGCCAAGCTTGTATTGAACAATTTCTGTACCAAACTCAAATAAAACTGTGTCTGCCTTGTTATTTAGCCTAAATCCACTCAGGAGAGACTCAAAATAAGCTTGTGGCATGTTTCCTTAAAAGACAGTAAATGCATGTAATTCAAGCATCCTTTTATGCTCGCAATCGCCTTTTCTCAGCGAGAAAATGCTGTTTTGAAGCCAAGCTTGTATTTAACAATTTCTGCACCAAACTCAAATAAAACTGTCTGCCTTCTTATTTAGCCTAAATCCACTTAGGAGAGACTGAAAATAAGCTTGTGGCATGTTTCCTTAAAAGACAGTCAATGCATGTAATTCAAGCATCCTTTTATGCTGCAATCGCCTTTTCTCAGCGAGAAAATGCTGTTTTGAAGCCAAGCTTGTATTGAACAATTTCTGCACCAAACTAAAATAAAACTGTGTCTGCCTTCTTATTTAGCCTAAATCCACTCAGCAGAACTTATAAACAAGCTTGTGGGATGTTTCCTTAAAAGACAGTAAATGCATGTAATTCAAGCACCCTTTTATGCAGTAATCGCCTTTTCTCAGCGAGAAAATGCTGTTTTGAAGCCAAGCTTGTATTGAACAATTTCTGCACCAAGCTCAAATAAAACTGTGTCTACCTTCTTATTTAGCCTAAATCCACTCAGGAGGGACTAGAAATAAGCTTGTGGGATGTTTCCTTAAAAGATAGTAAATGCATGTAATTCAAGCATCCTTTTATGCTCGCATAATCGCCTTTTCTCAGCGAGAAAATGCTGTTTTGAAGCCAAGCTTGTATTGAACAATTTCTGCACCAAACTCAAATAAAACTGTGTCTGCCTTCTTATTTAGCTTAAATCCACTGAGCAGAACATATAAACAGGCTTGTGGACGTTTCCTTAAAAGACAGTAAATGCATGTAATTCAAGCATCCTTTTATGCTCATAATCGCCTTTTCTCAGAGAGAAAATGCTGTTTTGAAGCCAAGCTTGTATTGAACAATTTCTGCACCAAACTCAAATAAAACTGTTTCTGCCTTCTTATTTAGCCTAAATCCACTAAGAAGAGACTGAAAATAAGCTTGTGGCATGTGTCCTTAAAAGACAGTCAATGCATGTAATTCAAGCATCCTTTTATGCTCGCAATCGCTTTTTCTCAACGAGAAAATGCTGTTTTGAAGCCAAGCTTGTATTGAACAATTTCTGCACCAAACTCAGATAAAACTGTGTCTGCCTTCTTATTTAGCCTAAATCCACTCAGCAGAACTAATAAATATGGTTGTGGGATGTTTCCTTAAAAGAAAGTAAACGCATGTAATTCAAGAATCTTTTATGTTCGAAATCGCCTTTTCTCAGCGAGAAAATGCTGTTTTGAAGCCAAGCTTGTATTGAACAATTTCTGCACCAAACTCAAATAAAACTGTGTCTGCCTTCTTATTTAGCCTAAGTCCACTCAGCAGAACTAATAAATATGGTTGTGGGATGTTTCCTTAAAAGACAGTAAACGCATGTAATTCAAGCATCTTTTTATGCTTGAAATCGCCTTTCTCAGCGAGAAAATGCTGTTTTGAAGCCAAGCTTGTATTGAACAATTTCTGCACCAAACTCAAATAAAACTGTGTCTGCCTTCTTATTTAGCCTAAATCCACTCAGGAGAGACTGAAAATAAGCTTGTGGCATGTTTCCTTAAAAGACAGTAAATGCATGTAATTCAAGCATCCTTTTTGCTCATAATCGCCTTTTCTCAGCGAGAAAATGCTGTTTTGAAGCCAAGCTTGTATTGAACAATTTCTGCACCAAACTCAAATAAAACTGTGTCTGCCTTCTTATTTAGCCTAAATCCACTCAGAAGAACATATAAACAAGCTTGTGGAATGTTTCCTTAAAAGACAGTAAATGCATGTAATTCAAGCATCCTTTTATGCTGCAATCGCCTTTTCTCAGCGAGAAAATGCTGTTTTGAAGCCAAGCTTGTATTGAACAATTTCTGCACCAAACTCAAATAAAACTGTGTCTGCCTTCTTATTTAGCCTAAATCCACTCAGCAGAACTAATAAATATGGTTGTGGGATGTTTCCTTAAAAGAAAGTAAACGCATGTAATTCAAGAATCTTTTTATGCTCGAAATCGCCTTTTCTCAGCGAGAAAATGCTGTTTTGAAGCCAAGCTTGTATTGAACAATTTCTGCACCAAACTCAAATAAAACTGTGTCTGCCTTCTTATTTAGCCTAAGTCCACTCAGCAGAACTAATAAATATGGTTGTGGGATGTTTCCTTAAAAGACAGTAACGCATGTAATTCAAGCATCTTTTTATGCTTGAAATCGCCTTTTCTCAGCGAGAAAATGCTGTTTTGAAGCCAAGCTTGTATTGAACAATTTCTGCACCAAACTCAAATAAAACTGTGTCTGCCTTCTTATTTAGCCTAAATCCACTCAGGAGAGACTGAAAATAAGCTTGTGGCATGTTTCCTTAAAAGACAGTAAATGCATGTAATTCAAGCATCCTTTTTGCTTTCAATCGCCTTTTCTCAGCGAGAAAATGCTGTTTTAAGCCAAGCTTGTATTGAACAATTTCTGCACCAAACTCAAATAAAACTGTGTCTGCCTTCTTATTTAGCCTAAATCCACTCAGAAGAACATATAAACAAGCTTGTGGAATGTTTCCTTAAAAGACAGTAAATGCATGTAATTCAAGCATCCTTTTATGCTCATAATCGCCTTTTCTCAGCGAGAAAATGCTGTTTTGAAGCCAAGCTTGTATTGAACAATTTCTGCACCAAACTCAAATAAAACTGTGTCTGCCTTCTTATTTAGCCTAAATCAACTAAGCAGTACTAATAAATATGGTTGTTGGATGTTTCCTTAAAGACAGTAAATGCTTGTAATTCAAGCATCTTTTATGCTCATAATCGTCTTTTCTCAGCGAGAAAATGCTGTTTTGAAGCCAAGCTTGTATTGAACAATTTCTGCACCAAACTCAAATAAAACTGTGTCTGCCTTCTTATTTAGCCTAAATCCACTCAGGAGAGACTGAAAATAAGCTTGTGGCATGTTTCCTTAAAAGACAGTCAATGCATGTAATTCAAGCATCCTTTTATGCTCGCAATCGCCTTTTATCAGCGAGAAAATGCTGTTTTGAAGCTAAGCTTGTATTGAACAATTTCTGCACCAAACTCAAATAAAACTTTGTCTGCCTTCTTATTTAGCCTAAATCCACTCAGCAGAATTTATAAACAAGCTTGTGGGATGTTTCCTTAAAAGACAGTAAATGCATGTAATTCAAGCATCCTTTTATGCTCTTTAATCGCCTTTTCTCAGCGAGAAAATGCTGTTTTGAAGCCAAGCTTGTATTGAACAATTTCTGCACCAAACTCAAATAAAACTGTGTCTGCCTTCTTATTTAGCTTAAATCCACTGAGCAGAACATACAAACAGGCTTGTGGGACGTTTCCTTCAAAGACAGTAAATGCATGTAATTCAAGCATCCTTTTATGCTCGCAATCGCCTTTTCTCAGCGAGAAATTGCTGTTTTGAAGCCAAGCTTTTATTGAACAATTTCTGCACCAAACTCAAATAAAACTGTGTCTGCCTTCTTATTTAGCCTAAATCCACTCAGCATAACATATAAACAAGCTTGTGGGATTTTTTTCTAAAAGACAGTCAATGCATGTAATTCAAGCATCCTTTTATGCTCGCAATCGCCTTTTCTCAGCGAGAAAATGCAGTTTTGAAGCCAAGCTTGTATTGAACAATTTCTGCACCAAACTCAAATAAAACTGTATCTGCCTTCTTATTTAGCTTAAATCCACTCAGCAGAACATATAAACAGGCTTGTGGGATGTTTCCTTCAAAGACAGTCAATGCATGTAATTCAAGCATGCTTTTATGCTCGCAATCGCCTTTTCTCAGCGAGAAAATGCTGTTTTGAAGCCAAGCTTGTATTTAACAATTTCTGCACCAAACTCAAATAAAACTGTCTGCCTTCTTATTTAGCCTAAATCCACTTAGGAGAGACTGAAAATAAGCTTGTGGCATGATTCCTTAAAAGACAGTAAATGCATGTAATTCAAGCATCCTTTATGCGCAATCGCCTTTTCTCAGCGAGAAAATGCTGTTTTGAAGCCAAGCTTGTATTGAACAATTTCTGCACCAAACTCAAATAAAACTGTGTCTGCCTTCTTATTTAGCCTAAATCCACTCAACAGAACATATAAACAAGCTTGTGGCATGTTTCCTTAAAAGACAGTCAATGCATGTAATTCAAGCATCCTTTTATGCTCGCAATCGCCTTTTCTCAGCGAGACAATGCTGTTTTGAAGCCAAGCTTGTATTGAACAATTTCTGCACCAAACTCAAATAAAACTGTATCTGCCTTCTTATTTAGCTTAAATCCACTGAGCAGAACATATAAACAGGCTTGTGGGACGTTTCCTTCAAAGACAGTAAATGCATGTAATTCAAGCATCCTTTTATGCTCTTAATCGCCTTTTCTCAGCGAGAAAATGCTGTTTTGAAGCCAAGCTTGTATTGAACAATTTCTGCACCAAACTCAAATAAAACTGTGTCTGCCTTGTTATTTAGCCTAAATCCACTCAGGAGAGACTCAAAATAAGCTTGTGGCATGTTTCCTTAAAAGACAGTCAATGCATGTAATTCAAGCATCCTTTTATGCTCATAATCGCCTTTTCTCAGCGAGAAAATGCTGTTTTGAAGCCAAGCTTGTATTTAACAATTTCTGCACCAAACTCAAATAAAACTGTCTGCCTTCTTATTTAGCCTAAATCCACTTAGGAGAGACTGAAAATAAGCTTGTGGCATGTTTCCTTAAAAGACAGTCAATGCATGTAATTCAAGCATCCTTTTATGCTCATAATCGCCTTTTCTCAGCGAGAAAATGCTGTTTTGAAGCCAAGCTTGTATTGAACAATTTCTGCACCAAACTAAAATAAAACTGTGTCTGCCTTCTTATTTAGCCTAAATCCACTCAGCAGAACTTATAAACAAGCTTGTGGGATGTTTCCTTAAAAGACAGTAAATGCATGTAATTCAAGCACCCTTTTATGCTCGCAATCGCCTTTTCTCAGCGAGAAAATGCTGTTTTGAAGCCAAGCTTGTATTGAACAATTTCTGCACCAAGCTCAAATAAAACTGTGTCTACCTTCTTATTTAGCCTAAATCCACTCAGGAGGGACTAGAAATAAGCTTGTGGGATGTTTCCTTAAAAGATAGTAAATGCATGTAATTCAAGCATCCTTTTATGCTCGCAATCGCCTTTTCTCAGCGAGAAAATGCTGTTTTGAAGCCAAGCTTGTATTGAACAATTTCTGCACCAAACTCAAATAAAACTGTGTCTGCCTTCTTATTTAGCTTAAATCCACTGAGCAGAACATATAAACAGGCTTGTGGGACGTTTCCTTAAAAGACAGTAAATGCATGTAATTCAAGCATCCTTTTATGCTCGCAATCGCCTTTTCTCAGAGAGAAAATGCTGTTTTGAAGCCAAGCTTGTATTGAACAATTTCTGCACCAAACTCAAATAAAACTGTTTCTGCCTTCTTATTTAGCCTAAATCCACTAAGAAGAGACTGAAAATAAGCTTGTGGCATGTGTCCTTAAAAGACAGTCAATGCATGTAATTCAAGCATCCTTTTATGCTCGCAATCGCTTTTTCTCAACGAGAAAATGCTGTTTTGAAGCCAAGCTTGTATTGAACAATTTCTGCACCAAACTCAGATAAAACTGTGTCTGCCTTCTTATTTAGCCTAAATCCACTCAGCAGAACTAATAAATATGGTTGTGGGATGTTTCCTTAAAAGAAAGTAAACGCATGTAATTCAAGAATCTTTTTATGCTCGAAATCGCCTTTTCTCAGCGAGAAAATGCTGTTTTGAAGCCAAGCTTGTATTGAACAATTTCTGCACCAAACTCAAATAAAACTGTGTCTGCCTTCTTATTTAGCCTAAGTCCACTCAGCAGAACTAATAAATATGGTTGTGGGATGTTTCCTTAAAAGACAGTAAACGCATGTAATTCAAGCATCTTTTTATGCTTGAAATCGCCTTTCTCAGCGAGAAAATGCTGTTTGAAGCCAAGCTTTTATTGAACAATTTCTGCACCAAACTCAAATAAAACTGTGTCTGCCTTCTTATTTAGCCTAAATCCACTCAGGAGAGACTGAAAATAAGCTTGTGGCATGTTTCCTTAAAAGACAGTAAATGCATGTAATTCAAGCATCCTTTTTGCTCATAATCGCCTTTTCTCAGCGAGAAAATGCTGTTTTGAAGCCAAGCTTGTATTGAACAATTTCTGCACCAAACTCAAATAAAACTGTGTCTGCCTTCTTATTTAGCCTAAATCCACTCAGAAGAACATATAAACAAGCTTGTGGAATGTTTCCTTAAAAGACAGTAAATGCATGTAATTCAAGCATCCTTTTATGCTCGCAATCGCCTTTTCTCAGCGAGAAAATGCTGTTTTGAAGCCAAGCTTGTATTGAACAATTTCTGCACCAAACTCAAATAAAACTGTGTCTGCCTTCTTATTTAGCCTAAATCAACTCAGCAGTACTAATAAATATGGTTGTTGGATGTTTCCTTAAAAGACAGTAAATGCTTGTAATTCAAGCATCTTTTTATGCTCGCAATCGTCTTTTCTCAGCGAGAAAATGCTGTTTTGAAGCCAAGCTTGTATTGAACAATTTCTGCACCAAACTCAAATAAAACTGTGTCTGCCTTCTTATTTAGCCTAAATCCACTCAGGAGAGACTGAAAATAAGCTTGTGGCATGTTTCCTTAAAAGACAGTCAATGCATGTAATTCAAGCATCCTTTTATGCTCGCAATCGCCTTTTATCAGCGAGAAAATGCTGTTTTGAAGCTAAGCTTGTATTGAACAATTTCTGCACCAAACTCAAATAAAACTTTGTCTGCCTTCTTATTTAGCCTAAATCCACTCAGCAGAATTTATAAACAAGCTTGTGGGATGTTTCCTTAAAAGACAGTAAATGCATGTAATTCAAGCATCCTTTTATGCTGTAATCGCCTTTTCTCAGCGAGAAAATGCTGTTTTGAAGCCAAGCTTGTATTGAACAATTTCTGCACCAAACTCAAATAAAACTGTGTCTGCCTTCTTATTTAGCTTAAATCCACTGAGCAGAACATACAAACAGGCTTGTGGGGACGTTTCCTTCAAAGACAGTAAATGCATGTAATTCAAGCATCCTTTTATGCTCGCAATCGCCTTTTCTCAGCGAGAAAATGCTGTTTGAAGCCAAGCTTTTATTGAACAATTTCTGCACCAAACTCAAATAAAACTGTGTCTGCCTTCTTATTTAGCTTAAATCCACTCAGCATAACATATAAACAAGCTTGTGGGATTTTTTCTAAAAGACAGTCAATGCATGTAATTCAAGCATCCTTTTATGCTCATAATCGCCTTTTCTCAGCGAGAAAATGCTGTTTTGAAGCCAAGCTTGTATTGAACAATTTCTGCACCAAACTAAAATAAAACTGTGTCTGCCTTCTTATTTAGCCTAAATCCACTCAGCAGAACTTATAAACAAGCTTGTGGGATGTTTCCTTAAAAGACAGTAAATGCATGTAATTCAAGCACCCTTTTATGCTCATAATCGCCTTTTCTCAGCGAGAAAATGCTGTTTTAAACCAAGCTTGTATTGAACAATTTCTGCACCAAGCTCAAATAAAACTGTGTCTACCTTCTTATTTAGCCTAAATCCACTCAGGAGGGACTAGAAATAAGCTTGTGGGATGTTTCCTTAAAAGATAGTAAATGCATGTAATTCAAGCATCCTTTTATGCTCATAATCGCCTTTTCTCAGCGAGAAAATGCTGTTTTGAAGCCAAGCTTGTATTGAACAATTTCTGCACCAAACTCAAATAAAACTGTGTCTGCCTTCTTATTTAGCTTAAATCCACTGAGCAGAACATATAAACAGGCTTGTGGGACGTTTCCTTAAAAGACAGTAAATGCATGTAATTCAAGCATCCTTTTATGCTTTCATAATCGCCTTTTCTCAGAGAGAAAATGCTGTTTTGAAGCCAAGCTTGTATTGAACAATTTCTGCACCAAACTCAAATAAAACTGTTTCTGCCTTCTTATTTAGCCTAAATCCACTAAGAAGAGACTGAAAATAAGCTTGTGGCATGTGTCCTTAAAAGACAGTCAATGCATGTAATTCAAGCATCCTTTTATGCTCATAATCGCTTTTTCTCAACGAGAAAATGCTGTTTTAAAGCCAAGCTTGTATTGAACAATTTCTGCACCAAACTCAGATAAAACTGTGTCTGCCTTCTTATTTAGCCTAAATCCACTCAGCAGAACTAATAAATATGGTTGTGGGATGTTTCCTTAAAAGAAAGTAAACGCATGTAATTCAAGAATCTTTTTATGCTCGAAATCGCCTTTTCTCAGCGAGAAAATGCTGTTTTGAAGCCAAGCTTGTATTGAACAATTTCTGCACCAAACTCAAATAAAACTGTGTCTGCCTTCTTATTTAGCCTAAGTCCACTCAGCAGAACTAATAAATATGGTTGTGGGATGTTTCCTTAAAAGACAGTAAACGCATGTAATTCAAGCATCTTTTTATGCTTGAAATCGCCTTTCTCAGCGAGAAAATGCTGTTTTGAAGCCAAGCTTGTATTGAACAATTTCTGCACCAAACTCAAATAAAACTGTGTCTGCCTTCTTATTTAGCCTAAATCCACTCAGGAGAGACTGAAAATAAGCTTGTGGCATGTTTCCTTAAAAGACAGTAAATGCATGTAATTCAAGCATCCTTTTTTGCTCATAATCGCCTTTTCTCAGCGAGAAAATGCTGTTTTGAAGCCAAGCTTGTATTGAACAATTTCTGCACCAAACTCAAATAAAACTGTGTCTGCCTTCTTATTTAGCTTAAATCCACTGAGCAGAACATATAAACAGGCTTGTGGGACGTTTCCTTAAAAGACAGTAAATGCATGTAATTCAAGCATCCTTTTATGCTCATAATCGCCTTTTCTCAGAGAGAAAATGCTGTTTTGAAGCCAAGCTTGTATTGAACAATTTCTGCACCAAACTCAAATAAAACTGTTTCTGCCTTCTTATTTAGCCTAAATCCACTAAGAAGAGACTGAAAATAAGCTTGTGGCATGTGTCCTTAAAAGACAGTCAATGCATGTAATTCAAGCATCCTTTTATGCTCATAATCGCTTTTTCTCAACGAGAAAATGCTGTTTTAAAGCCAAGCTTGTATTGAACAATTTCTGCACCAAACTCAGATAAAACTGTGTCTGCCTTCTTATTTAGCCTAAATCCACTCAGCAGAACTAATAAATATGGTTGTGGGATGTTTCCTTAAAAGAAAGTAAACGCATGTAATTCAAGAATCTTTTTATGCTCAAAATCGCCTTTTCTCAGCGAGAAAATGCTGTTTTGAAGCCAAGCTTGTATTGAACAATTTCTGCACCAAACTCAAATAAAACTGTGTCTGCCTTCTTATTTAGCCTAAGTCCACTCAGCAGAACTAATAAATATGGTTGTGGGATGTTTCCTTAAAAGACAGTAAACGCATGTAATTCAAGCATCTTTTATGCTTGAAATCGCTTTTCTCAGCGAGAAAATGCTGTTTTGAAGCCAAGCTTGTATTGAACAATTTCTGCACCAAACTCAAATAAAACTGTGTCTGCCTTCTTATTTAGCCTAAATCCACTCAGGAGAGACTGAAAATAAGCTTGTGGCATGTTTCCTTAAAAGACAGTAAATGCATGTAATTCAAGCATCCTTTTTGCTCATAATCGCCTTTTCTCAGCGAGAAAATGCTGTTTGAAGCCAAGCTTGTATTGAACAATTTCTGCACCAAACTCAAATAAAACTGTGTCTGCCTTCTTATTTAGCCTAAATCCACTCAGAAGAACATATAAACAAGCTTGTGGAATGTTTCCTTAAAAGACAGTAAATGCATGTAATTCAAGCATCCTTTTATGCTTCATAATCGCCTTTTCTCAGCGAGAAAATGCTGTTTTGAAGCCAAGCTTGTATTGAACAATTTCTGCACCAAACTCAAATAAAACTGTGTCTGCCTTCTTATTTAGCCTAAATCAACTCAGCAGTACTAATAAATATGGTTGTTGGATGTTTCCTTAAAAGACAGTAAATGCTTGTAATTCAAGCATCTTTTATGCTCATAATCGTCTTTTCTCAGCGAGAAAATGCTGTTTTGAAGCCAAGCTTGTATTGAACAATTTCTGCACCAAACTCAAATAAAACTGTGTCTGCCTTCTTATTTAGCCTAAATCCACTCAGGAGAGACTGAAAATAAGCTTGTGGCATGTTTCCTTAAAAGACAGTCAATGCATGTAATTCAAGCATCCTTTTATGCTCTTAATCGCCTTTTATCAGCGAGAAAATGCTGTTTTGAAGCTAAGCTTGTATTGAACAATTTCTGCACCAAACTCAAATAAAACTTTGTCTGCCTTCTTATTTAGCCTAAATCCACTCAGCAGAATTTATAAACAAGCTTGTGGGATGTTTCCTTAAAAGACAGTAAATGCATGTAATTCAAGCTTCCTTTTATGCTCTTAATCGCCTTTTCTCAGCGAGAAAATGCTGTTTTGAAGCCAAGCTTGTATTGAACAATTTCTGCACCAAACTCAAATAAAACTGTGTCTGCCTTCTTATTTAGCTTAAATCCACTGAGCAGAACATACAAACAGGCTTGTGGGACGTTTCCTTCAAAGACAGTAAATGCATGTAATTCAAGCATCCTTTTATGCTTAATCGCCTTTTCTCAGCGAGAAAATGCTGTTTTAAGCCAAGCTTTTATTGAACAATTTCTGCACCAAACTCAAATAAAACTGTGTCTGCCTTCTTATTTAGCTTAAATCCACTCAGCATAACATATAAACAAGCTTGTGGGATTTTTTTCTAAAAGACAGTCAATGCATGTAATTCAAGCATCCTTTTATGCTCGCAATCGCCTTTTCTCAGCGAGAAAATGCTGTTTTGAAGCCAAGCTTGTATTGAACAATTTCTGCACCAAACTAAAATAAAACTGTGTCTGCCTTCTTATTTAGCCTAAATCCACTCAGCAGAACTTATAAACAAGCTTGTGGGATGTTTCCTTAAAAGACAGTAAATGCATGTAATTCAAGCACCCTTTTATGCTCATAATCGCCTTTTCTCAGCGAGAAAATGCTGTTTTGAAGCCAAGCTTGTATTGAACAATTTCTGCACCAAGCTCAAATAAAACTGTGTCTACCTTCTTATTTAGCCTAAATCCACTCAGGAGGGACTAGAAATAAGCTTGTGGGATGTTTCCTTAAAAAAGATAGTAAATGCATGTAATTCAAGCATCCTTTTATGCTTTAATCGCCTTTTCTCAGCGAGAAAATGCTGTTTTGAAGCCAAGCTTGTATTGAACAATTTCTGCACCAAACTCAAATAAAACTGTGTCTGCCTTCTTATTTAGCTTAAATCCACTGAGCAGAACATATAAACAGGCTTGTGGGACGTTTCCTTAAAAGACAGTAAATGCATGTAATTCAAGCATCCTTTTATGCTGCAATCGCCTTTTCTCAGAGAGAAAATGCTGTTTTGAAGCCAAGCTTGTATTGAACAATTTCTGCACCAAACTCAAATAAAACTGTTTCTGCCTTCTTATTTAGCCTAAATCCACTAAGAAGAGACTGAAAATAAGCTTGTGGCATGTGTCCTTAAAAGACAGTCAATGCATGTAATTCAAGCATCCTTTTATGCTCATAATCGCTTTTTCTCAACGAGAAAATGCTGTTTTAAAGCCAAGCTTGTATTGAACAATTTCTGCACCAAACTCAGATAAAACTGTGTCTGCCTTCTTATTTAGCCTAAATCCACTCAGCAGAACTAATAAATATGGTTGTGGGATGTTTCCTTAAAAGAAAGTAAACGCATGTAATTCAAGAATCTTTTTATGCTCGAAATCGCCTTTTCTCAGCGAGAAAATGCTGTTTTGAAGCCAAGCTTGTATTGAACAATTTCTGCACCAAACTCAAATAAAACTGTGTCTGCCTTCTTATTTAGCCTAAGTCCACTCAGCAGAACTAATAAATATGGTTGTGGGATGTTTCCTTAAAAGACAGTAAACGCATGTAATTCAAGCATCTTTTTATGCTTGAAATCGCCTTTTCTCAGCGAGAAAATGCTGTTTTGAAGCCAAGCTTGTATTGAACAATTTCTGCACCAAACTCAAATAAAACTGTGTCTGCCTTCTTATTTAGCCTAAATCCACTCAGGAGAGACTGAAAATAAGCTTGTGGCATGTTTCCTTAAAAGACAGTAAATGCATGTAATTCAAGCATCCTTTTTTGCTCGCAATCGCCTTTTCTCAGCGAGAAAATGCTGTTTTGAAGCCAAGCTTGTATTGAACAATTTCTGCACCAAACTCAAATAAAACTGTGTCTGCCTTCTTATTTAGCCTAAATCCACTCAGAAGAACATATAAACAAGCTTGTGGAATGTTTCCTTAAAAGACAGTAAATGCATGTAATTCAAGCATCCTTTTATGCTCGCAATCGCCTTTTCTCAGCGAGAAAATGCTGTTTTGAAGCCAAGCTTGTATTGAACAATTTCTGCACCAAACTCAAATAAAACTGTGTCTGCCTTCTTATTTAGCCTAAATCCACTCAGCATAACATATAAACAAGCTTGTGGGATGTTTCTCTAAAAGACAGTCAATGCATGTAATTCAAGCATCCTTTTATGCTCGCAATCGCCTTTTCTCAGCGAGAAAATGCTGTTTTAAACCAAGCTTGTATTGAACAATTTCTGCACCAAACTCAAATAAAACTGTATCTGCCTTCTTATTTAGCTTAAATCCACTCAGCAGAACATATAAACAGGCTTGTGGGATGTTTCCTTCAAAGACAGTCAATGCATGTAATTCAAGCATGCTTTTATGCTCATAATCGCCTTTTCTCAGCGAGAAAATGCTGTTTTAAAGCCAAGCTTGTATTTAACAATTTCTGCACCAAACTCAAATAAAAAAACTGTCTGCCTTCTTATTTAGCCTAAATCCACTTAGGAGAGACTGAAAATAAGCTTGTGGCATGATTCCTTAAAAGACAGTAAATGCATGTAATTCAAGCATCCTTTTATGCTCATAATCGCCTTTTCTCAGCGAGAAAATGCTGTTTTGAAGCCAAGCTTGTATTGAACAATTTCTGCACCAAACTCAAATAAAACTGTGTCTGCCTTCTTATTTAGCCTAAATCAACTCAGCAGAACTAATAAATATGGTTGTTGGATGTTTCCTTAAAGACAGTAAATGCTTGTAATTCAAGCATCTTTTATGCTCGCAATCGTCTTTTCTCAGCGAGAAAATGCTGTTTTGAAGCCAAGCTTGTATTGAACAATTTCTGCACCAAACTCAAATAAAACTGTGTCTGCCTTCTTATTTAGCCTATATCCACTCAGGAGACACTGAAAATAAGCTTGTGGCATGTTTCCTTAAAAGACAGTAAATGCATGTAATTCAAGCATCCTTCTATGCTCGCAATCGCCTTTTCTCAGCGAGAAAATGCTGTTTAAAGCCAAGCTTGTATTAAACAATTTCTACACCAAACTAAAATAAAACTGTGTCTGCCTTCTTATTTAGCCTATATCCACTCAGCAGTACATATAAACAAGCTTGTGGGATGTTTCCTTAAAAGACAGTCAATGCATGTAATTCAAGCATCCTTTTATGCTCTTAATCGCCTTTTATCAGCGAGAAAATGCTGTTTTGAAGCTAAGCTTGTATTGAACAATTTCTGCACCAAACTCAAATAAAACTTTGTCTGCCTTCTTATTTAGCCTAAATCCACTCAGCAGAATTTATAAACAAGCTTGTGGGATGTTTCCTTAAAAGACAGTAAATGCATGTAATTCAAGCATCCTTTTATGCTGCTTAATCGCCTTTTCTCAGCGAGAAAATGCTGTTTTGAAGCAAAGCTTGTATTGAACAATTTCTGCACCAAACTCAAATAAAACTGTATCTGCCTTCTTATTTAGCTTAAATCCACTGAGCAGAACATATAAACAGGCTTGTGGGACGTTTCCTTCAAAGACAGTAAATGCATGTAATTCAAGCATCCTTTTATGCTCGTAATCTCCTTTTCTCAGCGAGAAAATGCTGTTTTGAAGCCAAGCTTGTATTGAACAATTTCTGTACCAAACTCAAATAAAACTGTGTCTGCCTACTTATTTAGCCTAAATCAACTAAGGAGAGACTGAAAATAAGCTTGTGGCATGTTTCCTTAAAAGACAGTAAATGCATGTTATTCAAGCATCCTTTTATGCTCATAATCGCCTTTTCTCAGCGAGAAAATGCTGTTTTGAAGCCAAGCTTGTATTGAACAATTTCTGCACCAAACTCTAATAAAACTGTGTCTGCCTTCTTATTTAGCTTAAATCCACTCAGGAAAGACTGAAAATAAGCTTGTGGCATGTTTCCTTAAAAGACAGTAAATGCATGTAATTCAAGCATCCTTTTACGCTCATAATCGCCTTTTCTCAGCGAAAATGCTGTTTTGAAGCCAAGCTTGTATTGAACAATTTCTGCACCAAACTCAAATAAAACTGTGTCTGCCTTCTTATTTAGCGTAAATCCACTCAGCAGAACTAATAAATATGGTTGTGGGATGTTTCCTTAAAAGACAGTAAATGCATGTAATTCAAGCATCCTTTTATGCTCATAATCGCCTTTTCTCAGCGAGAAAATGCTGTTTTAAAGCCAAGCTTGTATTGAACAATTTCTGCACAAAACTCAAATAAAACTGTGTCTGCCTTCTCATTTAGCCTAAATCCACTCAGCAGAACTAATAAATATGGTTGTGGGATGTTTCCTTAAAAGACAGTAAATGCATGTAATTCAAGCATCTTTTTATGCTCGCAATCGCCTTTTCTCAGCGAGAAAATGGTGTTTTGAAGCCAAGCTTGTATTGAACAATTTCTGCACCAAACTCAAAAAAAAACTGTGTCTGCCTTCTTATTTAGCCTAAATCCACTCAGCAGAACTAATAAATATCGGGATGTTTCCTTAAAAGACAGTAAATGCATGTAATTCAAGCATCCTTTTATGCTCGCAATCGCCTTTTCTCAGCGAGAAAATGCTGTTTTGAAGCCAAGCTTGTATTGAACAATTTCTTCACCAAACTCAAATAAAACTGTGTCTTCCTTCTTATTTAGCCTAAATCCACTAAGAAGAGACTAAAAAATAAGCTTGTGGCATGTTTCCTTAAAAGACAGTCAATGCATGTAATTCAAGCATCCTTTTATGCTCGCAATCGCCTTTTCTCAACGAGAAAATGCTGTTTTGAAGCCAAGCTTGTATTGAACAATTTCTGCACCAAACTCAAATAAAACTGTGTCTGCCTTCTTATTTAGCCTAAATCCACTCAGGAGAGACTCAAAATAAGCTTGTGGGGTGTTTCCTTAAAAGACAGTAAATGCATGTAATTCAAGCATCCTTTTATGCTCGCAATCGCCTTTTCTCAGCGAGAAAATGCTGTTTTGAAGCCAAGCTTGTATTGAACAATTTCTGCACCAAACTCAAATAAAACTGTGTCTGCCTTCTTATTTAGCGTAAATCCACTCAGCAGAACTAATAAATATGGTTGTGGGATGTTTCCTTAAAAGACAGTAAATGCATGTAATTCAAGCATCCTTTTATGCTCTTAATCGCCTTTTCTCAGCGAGAAAATGCTGTTTTGAAGCCAAGCTTGTATTGAACAATTTCTGCACAAAACTCAAATAAAACTGTGTCTGCCTTCTCATTTAGCCTAAATCCACTCAGCAGAACTAATAAATATGGTTGTGGGATGTTTCCTTAAAAGACAGTAAATGCATGTAATTCAAGCATCTTTTTATGCTCGCAATCGCCTTTTCTCAGCGAGAAAATGGTGTTTTGAAGCCAAGCTTGTATTGAACAATTTCTGCACCAAACTAAAAAAAAACTGTGTCTGCCTTCTTATTTAGCCTAAATCCACTCAGCAGAACTAATAAATATGGTTGTGGGATGTTTCCTTAAAAGACAGTAAATGCATGTAATTCAAGCATCCTTTTATGCTCGCAATCGCCTTTTCTCAGTGAGAAAATGCTGTTTTGAAGCCAAGCTTGTATTGAACAATTTCTTCACCAAACTCAAATAAAACTGTGTCTTCCTTCTTATTTAGCCTAAATCCACTAAGAAGAGACTAAAAAATAAGCTTGTGGCATGTTTCCTTAAAAGACAGTCAATGCATGTAATTCAAGCATCCTTTTATGCTCGCAATCGCCTTTTCTCAACGAGAAAATGCTGTTTTGAAGCCAAGCTTGTATTGAACAATTTCTGCACCAAACTCAAATATAACTGTGTCTGCCTTCTTATTTAGCCTAAATCCACTCAGCAGAACTAATAAATATGGTTGTGGGATGTTTCCTTAAAAGAAAGTAAACGCATGTAATTCAAGAATCTTTTATGCTCGAAATCGCCTTTTCTCAGCGAGAAAATGCTGTTTAAAGCCAAGCTTGTATTGAACAATTTCTGCACCAAACTCAAATAAAACTGTGTCTGCCTTCTTATTTAGCGTAAATCCACTCAGCAGAACTAATAAATATGGTTGTGGGATGTTTCCTTAAAAGACAGTAAATGCATGTAATTCAAGCATCCTTTTATGCTACTTAATCGCCTTTTCTCAGCGAGAAAATGCTGTTTTAAGCCAAGCTTGTATTGAACAATTTCTGCACAAAACTCAAATAAAACTGTGTCTGCCTTCTCATTTAGCCTAAATCCACTCAGCAGAACTAATAAATATGGTTGTGGGATGTTTCCTTAAAAGACAGTAAATGCATGTAATTCAAGCATCTTTTATGCTCTTAATCGCCTTTTCTCAGCGAGAAAATGGTGTTTTGAAGCCAAGCTTGTATTGAACAATTTCTGCACCAAACTCAAAAAAAACTGTGTCTGCCTTCTTATTTAGCCTAAATCCACTCAGCAGAACTAATAAATATGGTTGTGGGATGTTTCCTTAAAAGACAGTAAATGCATGTAATTCAAGCATCCTTTTATGCTCATAATCGCCTTTTCTCAGCGAGAAAATGCTGTTTTAAGCCAAGCTTGTATTGAACAATTTCTTCACCAAACTCAAATAAAACTGTGTCTTCCTTCTTATTTAGCCTAAATCCACTAAGAAGAGACTAAAAAATAAGCTTGTGGCATGTTTCCTTAAAAGACAGTCAATGCATGTAATTCAAGCATCCTTTTATGCTCAATCGCCTTTTCTCAACGAAAATGCTGTTTTGAAGCCAAGCTTGTATTGAACAATTTCTGCACCAAACTCAAATAAAACTGTGTCTGCCTTCTTATTTAGCCTAAATCCACTCAGGAGAGACTCAAAATAAGCTTGTGGGGTGTTTCCTTAAAAGACAGTAAATGCATGTAATTCAAGCATCCTTTTATGCTCATAATCGCCTTTTCTCAGCGAGAAAATGCTGTTTTAAGCCAAGCTTGTATTGAACAATTTCTGCACCAAACTCAAATAAAACTGTGTCTGCCTTCTTATTTAGCGTAAATCCACTCAGCAGAACTAATAAATATGGTTGTGGGATGTTTCCTTAAAAGACAGTAAATGCATGTAATTCAAGCATCCTTTTATGCTCGCAATCGCCTTTTCTCAGCGAGAAAATGCTGTTTTGAAGCCAAGCTTGTATTGAACAATTTCTGCACAAAACTCAAATAAAACTGTGTCTGCCTTCTCATTTAGCCTAAATCCACTCAGCAGAACTAATAAATATGGTTGTGGGATGTTTCCTTAAAAGACAGTAAATGCATGTAATTCAAGCATCTTTTTATGCTCGCAATCGCCTTTTCTCAGCGAGAAAATGGTGTTTTGAAGCCAAGCTTGTATTGAACAATTTCTGCACCAAACTCAAAAAAAAACTGTGTCTGCCTTCTTATTTAGCCTAAATGCACTCAGCAGAACTAATAAATATGGTTGTGGGATGTTTCCTTAAAAGACAGTAAATGCATGTAATTCAAGCATCCTTTTATGCTCTTAATCGCCTTTTCTCAGCGAGAAAATGCTGTTTTGAAGCCAAGCTTGTATTGAACAATTTCTTCACCAAACTCAAATAAAACTGTGTCTTCCTTCTTATTTAGCCTAAATCCACTAAGAAGAGACTAAAAAATAAGCTTGTGGCATGTTTCCTTAAAAGACAGTCAATGCATGTAATTCAAGCATCCTTTTATGCTGCTTAATCGCCTTTTCTCAACGAGAAAATGCTGTTTTGAAGCCAAGCTTGTATTGAACAATTTCTGCACCAAACTCAAATAAAACTGTGTCTGCCTTCTTATTTAGCCTAAATCCACTCAGGAGAGACTCAAAATAAGCTTGTGGGGTGTTTCCTTAAAAGACAGTAAATGCATGTAATTCAAGCATCCTTTTATGCTCATAATCGCCTTTTCTCAGCGAGAAAATGCTGTTTTGAAGCCAAGCTTGTATTGAACAATTTCTGCACCAAACTCAAATAAAACTGTGTCTGCCTTCTTATTTAGCGTAAATCCACTCAGCAGAACTAATAAATATGGTTGTGGGATGTTTCCTTAAAAGACAGTAAATGCATGTAATTCAAGCATCCTTTTATGCTCATAATCGCCTTTTCTCAGCGAGAAAATGCTGTTTTGAAGCCAAGCTTGTATTGAACAATTTCTGCACAAAACTCAAATAAAACTGTGTCTGCCTTCTCATTTAGCCTAAATCCACTCAGCAGAACTAATAAATATGGTTGTGGGATGTTTCCTTAAAAGACAGTAAATGCATGTAATTCAAGCATCTTTTTATGCTCATAATCGCCTTTTCTCAGCGAGAAAATGGTGTTTTGAAGCCAAGCTTGTATTGAACAATTTCTGCACCAAACTAAAAAAACTGTGTCTGCCTTCTTATTTAGCCTAAATCCACTCAGCAGAACTAATAAATATGGTTGTGGGATGTTTCCTTAAAAGACAGTAAATGCATGTAATTCAAGCATCCTTTTATGCTCATAATCGCCTTTTCTCAGTGAGAAAATGCTGTTTTGAAGCCAAGCTTGTATTGAACAATTTCTTCACCAAACTCAAATAAAACTGTGTCTTCCTTCTTATTTAGCCTAAATCCACTAAGAAGAGACTAAAAAATAAGCTTGTGGCATGTTTCCTTAAAAGACAGTCAATGCATGTAATTCAAGCATCCTTTTATGCTCATAATCGCCTTTTCTCAACGAGAAAATGCTGTTTGAAGCCAAGCTTGTATTGAACAATTTCTGCACCAAACTCAAATATAACTGTGTCTGCCTTCTTATTTAGCCTAAATCCACTCAGCAGAACTAATAAATATGGTTGTGGGATGTTTCCTTAAAAGAAAGTAAACGCATGTAATTCAAGAATCTTTTATGCTCGAAATCGCCTTTTCTCAGCGAGAAAATGCTGTTTTGAAGCCAAGCTTGTATTGAACAATTTCTGCACCAAACTCAAATAAAACTGTGTCTGCCTTCTTATTTAGCGTAAATCCACTCAGCAGAACTAATAAATATGGTTGTGGGATGTTTCCTTAAAAGACAGTAAATGCATGTAATTCAAGCATCCTTTTATGCTCATAATCGCCTTTTCTCAGCGAGAAAATGCTGTTTTGAAGCCAAGCTTGTATTGAACAATTTCTGCACAAAACTCAAATAAAACTGTGTCTGCCTTCTCATTTAGCCTAAATCCACTCAGCAGAACTAATAAATATGGTTGTGGGATGTTTCCTTAAAAGACAGTAAATGCATGTAATTCAAGCATCTTTTTATGCTTCAATCGCCTTTTCTCAGCGAGAAAATGGTGTTTTAAAGCCAAGCTTGTATTGAACAATTTCTGCACCAAACTCAAAAAAAAACTGTGTCTGCCTTCTTATTTAGCCTAAATCCACTCAGCAGAACTAATAAATATGGTTGTGGGATGTTTCCTTAAAAGACAGTAAATGCATGTAATTCAAGCATCCTTTTATGCTCATAATCGCCTTTTCTCAGCGAGAAAATGCTGTTTTGAAGCCAAGCTTGTATTGAACAATTTCTTCACCAAACTCAAATAAAACTGTGTCTTCCTTCTTATTTAGCCTAAATCCACTAAGAAGAGACTAAAAAAATAAGCTTGTGGCATGTTTCCTTAAAAGACAGTCAATGCATGTAATTCAAGCATCCTTTTATGCTCATAATCGCCTTTTCTCAACGAGAAAATGCTGTTTTGAAGCCAAGCTTGTATTGAACAATTTCTGCACCAAACTCAAATAAAACTGTGTCTGCCTTCTTATTTAGCCTAAATCCACTCAGGAGAGACTCAAAATAAGCTTGTGGGGTGTTTCCTTAAAAGACAGTAAATGCATGTAATTCAAGCATCCTTTTATGCTGCAATCGCCTTTTCTCAGCGAGAAAATGCTGTTTTGAAGCCAAGCTTGTATTGAACAATTTCTGCACCAAACTCAAATAAAACTGTGTCTGCCTTCTTATTTAGCGTAAATCCACTCAGCAGAACTAATAAATATGGTTGTGGGATGTTTCCTTAAAAGACAGTAAATGCATGTAATTCAAGCATCCTTTTATGCTCATAATCGCCTTTTCTCAGCGAGAAAATGCTGTTTTGAAGCCAAGCTTGTATTGAACAATTTCTGCACAAAACTCAAATAAAACTGTGTCTGCCTTCTCATTTAGCCTAAATCCACTCAGCAGAACTAATAAATATGGTTGTGGGATGTTTCCTTAAAAGACAGTAAATGCATGTAATTCAAGCATCTTTTTATGCTCATAATCGCCTTTTCTCAGCGAGAAAATGGTGTTTTAAGCCAAGCTTGTATTGAACAATTTCTGCACCAAACTAAAAAAACTGTGTCTGCCTTCTTATTTAGCCTAAATCCACTCAGCAGAACTAATAAATATGGTTGTGGGATGTTTCCTTAAAAGACAGTAAATGCATGTAATTCAAGCATCCTTTTATGCTCATAATCGCCTTTTCTCAGCGAGAAAATGCTGTTTTAAAGCCAAGCTTGTATTGAACAATTTCTTCACCAAACTCAAATAAAACTGTGTCTTCCTTCTTATTTAGCCTAAATCCACTAAGAAGAGACTAAAAAATAAGCTTGTGGCATGTTTCCTTAAAAGACAGTCAATGCATGTAATTCAAGCATCCTTTTATGCTCGCAATCGCCTTTTCTCAACGAGAAAATGCTGTTTTGAAGCCAAGCTTGTATTGAACAATTTCTGCACCAAACTCAAATATAACTGTGTCTGCCTTCTTATTTAGCCAAAATCCACTCAGGAGAGACTGAAAATAAGCTTGTGGCATGTTTCCTTAAAAGACAGTAAATGCATGTAATTCAAGCATCCTTTTATGCTCATAATCGCCTTTTCTCAGCGAGAAAATGCTGTTTAAAGCCAAGCTTGTATTGAACAATTTCTGCACCAAACTCAAATAAAACTGTGTCTGCCTTCTTATTTAGCCTAAATCAACTCAGCAGAACTAATAAATATGGTTGTTGGATGTTTCCTTAAAAGACAGTAAATGCTTGTAATTCAAGCATCTTTTTATGCTCGCAATCGTCTTTTCTCAGCGAGAAAATGCTGTTTTGAAGCCAAGCTTGTATTGAACAATTTCTGCACCAAACTCAAATAAAACTGTGTCTGCCTTCTTATTTAGCCTATATCCACTCAGGAGAGACTGAAAATAAGCTTGTGGCATGTTTCCTTAAAAGACAGTAAATGCATGTAATTCAAGCATCCTTCTATGCTCGCAATCGCCTTTTCTCAGCGAGAAAATGCTGTTTTGAAGCCAAGCTTGTATTAAACAATTTCTACACCAAACTAAAATAAAACTGTGTCTGCCTTCTTATTTAGCCTATATCCACTCAGCAGTACATATAAACAAGCTTGTGGGATGTTTCCTTAAAAGACAGTCAATGCATGTAATTCAAGCATCCTTTTATGCTCATAATCGCCTTTTATCAGCGAGAAAATGCTGTTTTGAAGCTAAGCTTGTATTGAACAATTTCTGCACCAAACTCAAATAAAACTTTGTCTGCCTTCTTATTTAGCCTAAATCCACTCAGCAGAATTTATAAACAAGCTTGTGGGATGTTTCCTTAAAAGACAGTAAATGCATGTAATTCAAGCATCCTTTTATGCTCAATCGCCTTTTCTCAGCGAGAAAATGCTGTTTTAAAGCCAAGCTTGTATTGAACAATTTCTGCACCAAACTCTAATAAAACTGTGTCTGCCTTCTTATTTAGCTTAAATCCACTCAGGAAAGACTGAAAATAAGCTTGTGGCATGTTTCCTTAAAAGACAGTAAATGCATGTAATTCAAGCATCCTTTTACGCTCAATCGCCTTTTCTCAGCGAGAAAATGCTGTTTTGAAGCCAAGCTTGTATTGAACAATTTCTGCACCAAACTCAAATAAAACTGTGTCTGCCTTCTTATTTATCCTAAATCCACTAAGCAGAACATATAAACAAGCTTGTGGGATGTTTCCTTAAAAGAAAGTAAATCATGTAATTCAAGCATCCTTTTATGTTCGCAATCGCCTTTTCTCAGCGAGAAAATGCTGTTTTGAAGCCAAGCTTGTATTGAACAATTTCTGCACCAAACTCAAATAAAACTGTGTCTGCCTTCTTATTTAGCCTAAATCCACTCAGAAGAACATATAAACAAGCTTGTGGGATGTTTCTTAAAAAGACAGTAAATGCATGTAATTCAAGCATCCTTTTATGTTCGCAATCGCCTTTTCTCAGCGAGAAAATGCTGTTTTGAAGCCAAGCTTGTATTAAACAATTTCTACACCAAACTCAAATAAAACTTTGTCTGCCTTCTTATTTAGCCTAAATCCACTCAGCAGAACTTATAAATAAGCTTGTGGCATGTTTCCTTAAAAGACAGTAAATGCATGTAATTCAAGCATCCTTTTACGCTCGCAATCGCCTTTTCTCAGCGAGAAAATGCTGTTTTGAAGCCAAGCTTGTATTGAACAATTTCTGCACCAAACTCAAATAAAACTGTGTCTGCCTTCTTATTTAGCCTAAATCCACTCAGCAGAACTAATAAATATGGTTGTGGGATGTTTCCTTAAAAGACAGTAAATGCATGTAATTCAAGCATCTTTTTATGCTCTTTAATCGCCTTTTCTCAGCGAGAAAATGCTGTTTTGAAGCCAAGCTTGTATTGAACAATTTCTGCACCAAACTCAAATAAAACTGTGTCTGCCTTCTTATTTAGCCTAAATCCACTAAGAAGAGACTGAAAATAAGCTTGTGGCATGTTTCCTTAAAAGACAGTCAATGCATGTAATTCAAGCATCTTTTTATGCTCGAAATCGCCTTTTCTCAGCGAGAAAATGCTGTTTTGAAGCCAAGCTTGTATTGAACAATTTCTGCACCAAACTCAAATAAAACTGTGTCTGCCTTCTTATTTAGCTTAAATCCACTGAGCAGAACATATAAACAGGCTTATGGGACGTTTCCTTAAAAGACAGTAAATGCATGTAATTCAAGCATCCTTTTATGCTCGCAATCGCCTTTTCTCAGAGAGAAAATGCTGTTTTGAAGCCAAGCTTGTATTGAACAATTTCTGCACCAAACTCAAATAAAACTTTGTCTGCCTTCTTATTTAGCCTAAATCCACTCAGCAGAACATATAAACAATCTTGTGGGATGTTTCCTTAAAAGACAGTAAATGCATGTAATTCAAGCATCCTTTTATGCTCATAATCGCCTTTTCTCAGCGAGAAAATGCTGTTTTAAAGCCAAGCTTGTATTGAACAATTTCTCCACCAAACTCAAATAAAACTGTGTCTGCCTTCTTATTTAGCCTAAATCCACTCAGAAGAACATATAAACAAGCTTGTGGAATTTTTCTTAAAAGACAGTAAATGCATGTAATTCAAGCATCCTTGTATGCTCTTAATCGCCTTTTCTCAGACAGAAAATGCTGTTTTGAAGCCAAGCTTGTATTGAACAATTTCTGCACCAAACTCAAATAAAACTGTGTCTGCCTTCTTATTTAGCCTAAATCCACTCAGGAGAGACTCAAAATAAGCTTGTGGGGTGTTTCCTTAAAAGACAGTAAATGCATGTAATTCAAGCATCCTTTTATGCTCATAATCGCCTTTTCTCAGCGAGAAAATGCTGTTTTGAAGCCAAGCTTGTATTGAACAATTTCTGCACCAAACTCAAATAAAACTGTGTCTGCCTTCTTATTTAGCGTAAATCCACTCAGCAGAACTAATAAATATGGTTGTGGGATGTTTCCTTAAAAGACAGTAAATGCATGTAATTCAAGCATCCTTTTATGCTGTAATCGCCTTTTCTCAGCGAGAAAATGCTGTTTTGAAGCCAAGCTTGTATTGAACAATTTCTGCACAAAACTCAAATAAAACTGTGTCTGCCTTCTCATTTAGCCTAAATCCACTCAGCAGAACTAATAAATATGGTTGTGGGATGTTTCCTTAAAAGACAGTAAATGCATGTAATTCAAGCATCTTTTTATGCTCATAATCGCCTTTTCTCAGCGAGAAAATGGTGTTTTAAAGCCAAGCTTGTATTGAACAATTTCTTCACCAAACTCAAATAAAACTGTGTCTTCCTTCTTATTTAGCCTAAATCCACTAAGAAGAGACTAAAAAATAAGCTTGTGGCATGTTTCCTTAAAAGACAGTCAATGCATGTAATTCAAGCATCCTTTTATGCTCGCAATCGCCTTTTCTCAACGAGAAAATGCTGTTTTGAAGCCAAGCTTGTATTGAACAATTTCTGCACCAAACTCAAATATAACTGTGTCTGCCTTCTTATTTAGCCAAAATCCACTCAGGAGAGACTGAAAATAAGCTTGTGGCATGTTTCCTTAAAAGACAGTAAATGCATGTAATTCAAGCATCCTTTTATGCTCGCAATCGCCTTTTCTCAGCGAGAAAATGCTGTTTTGAAGCCAAGCTTGTATTGAACAATTTCTGCACCAAACTCAAATAAAACTGTGTCTGCCTTCTTATTTAGCCTAAATCCAATCAGCAGAACATATAAACAAGCTTGTGGGATGTTTCCTTAAAAGACAGTAAATGCATGTCATTCAAGCATCCTTTTATGCTCATAATCGCCTTTTCTCAGCGAGAAAATGCTGTTTTGAAGCCAAGCTTGTATTGAACAATTTCTGCACCAAACTCAAATAAAACTGTGTCTGCCTTCTCATTTAGCCTAAATACACTCAGCAGAACTAATAAATATGGTTGTGGGATGTTTCCTTAAAAGACAGTAAATGCATGTAATTCAAGCATCTTTTATGCTCATAATCGCCTTTTCTCAGCGAGAAAATGCTGTTTTGAAGCCAAGCTTGTATTGAACAATTTCTGCACCAAACTCAAATAAAACTGTGTCTGCCTTCTTATTTAGCCTAAATCCACTCAGGAGAGACTCAAAATAAGCTTGTGGCATGTTTCCTTAAAAGACAGTAAATGCATGTAATTCAAGCATCCTTTTATGCTCATAATCGCCTTTTCTCAGAGAGAAAATGCTGTTTTAAACCAAGCTTGTATTGAACAATTTCTGCACCAAACTCAAATAAAACTGTGTCTGCCTTCTTATTTAGCCTATATCCACTCAGGAGAGACTGAAAATAAGCTTGTGGCATGTTTCCTTAAAAGACAGTAAATGCATGTAATTCAAGCATCCTTTTATGCTCATAATCGCCTTTTCTCAGAGAGAAAATGCTGTTTTAAAGCCAAGCTTGTATTGAACAATTTCTGCACCAAACTCAAATAAAACTGTGTCTGCCTTCTTATTTAGCCTAAATCCACTCAGCAGAACTAATAAATATGGTTGTGGGATGTTTCCTTAAAAGACAGTAAATGCATGTAATTCAAGCATCCTTTTATGCTACAATCGCCTTTTCTCAGAAAATGCTGTTTTGAAAGCCAAGCTTGTATTGAACAATTTCTGCACCAAACTCAAATAAAACTTTGTCTGCCTTCTTATTTAGCCTAAATCCACTCAGCAGAACATATAAACAAGCTTGTGGGATGTTTCCTTAAAAGACAGTCAATGCATGTAATTCAAGCATCCTTTTATGCTCGCAATCGCCTTTTCTCAGCGAGAAAATGGTGTTTTGAAGCCAAGCTTGTATTGAACAATTTCTCCACCAAACTCAAATAAAACTGTGTCTGCCTTCTTATTTAGCCTAAATCCACTCAGAAGAACATATAAACAAGCTTGTGGAATTTTTTCTTAAAAGACAGTAAATGCATGTAATTCAAGCATCCTTGTATGCTCGCAATCGCCTTTTCTCAGACAGAAAATGCTGTTTTGAAGCCAAGCTTGTATTGAACAATTTCTGCACCAAACTCAAATAAAACTGTGTCTGCCTTCTTATTTAGCCTATATCCACTCAGGAGAGACTGAAAATAAGCTTGTGGCATGTTTCCTTAAAAGACAGTAAATGCATGTAATTCAAGCATCCTTTTATGCTCGCAATCGCCTTTTCTCAGAGAGAAAATGCTGTTTTGAAGCCAAGCTTGTATTGAACAATTTCTGCACCAAACTCAAATAAAACTGTGTCTGCCTTCTTATTTAGCCTAAATCCACTCAGCAGAACTAATAAATATGGTTGTGGGATGTTTCCTTAAAAGACAGTAAATGCATGTAATTCAAGCATCTTTTATGCTGTAATCGCCTTTTCTCAGCGAGAAAATGCTGTTTTGAAGCCAAGCTTGTATTGAACAATTTCTGCACCAAACTCAAATAAAACTGTGTCTGCCTTCTTATTTAGCTTAAATCCACTGAGCAGAACATATAAACAGGCTTATGGGACGTTTCCTTAAAAGACAGTAAATGCATGTAATTCAAGCATCCTTTTATGCTCGCAATCGCCTTTTCTCAGAGAGAAAATGCTGTTTTGAAGCCAAGCTTGTATTGAACAATTTCTGCACCAAACTCAAATAAAACTTTGTCTGCCTTCTTATTTAGCCTAAATCCACTCAGCAGAACATATAAACAAGCTTGTGGGATGTTTCCTTAAAAGACAGTCAATGCATGTAATTCAAGCATCCTTTTATGCTCATAATCGCCTTTTCTCAGCGTGAAAATGCTGTTTTGAAGCCAAGCTTGTATTGAACAATTTCTCCACCAAACTCAAATAAAACTGTGTCTGCCTTCTTATTTAGCCTAAATCCACTCAGAAGAACATATAAACAAGCTTGTGGAATTTTTTCTTAAAAGACAGTAAATGCATGTAATTCAAGCATCCTTGTATGCTACTTAATCGCCTTTTCTCAGCGAGAAAATGCTGTTTGAAGCCAAGCTTGTATTGAACAATTTCTGCACCAAACTCAAATAAAACTGTGTCTGCCTTCTTATTTAGCCTAAATCCACTCAGCAGAACTAATAAATATGGTTGTGGGATGTTTCCTTAAAAGACAGTAAATGCATGTAATTCAAGCATCCTTTTATGCTCGCAATCGCCTTTTCTCAGCGAGAAAATGCTGTTTCGAAGCCAAGCTTGTATTGAACAATTTCTGCACAAAACTCAAATAAAACTGTGTCTGCCTTCTCATTTAGCCTAAATCCACTCAGCAGAACTAATAAATATGGTTGTGGGATGTTTCCTTAAAAGACAGTAAATGCATGTAATTCAAGCATCTTTTATGCTCTTAATCGCCTTTTCTCAGCGAGAAAATGGTGTTTTGAAGCCAAGCTTGTATTGAACAATTTCTGCACCAAACTCAAAAAAAACTGTGTCTGCCTTCTTATTTAGCCTAAATCCACTCAGCAGAACTAATGAATATGGTTGTGGGATGTTTCCTTAAAAGACAGTAAATGCATGTAATTCAAGCATCCTTTTATGCTTGCAAACGCCTTTTCTCAGCGAGAAAATGCTGTTTTGAAGCCAAGCTTGTATTGAACAATTTCTGCACCACACTCAAATAAAACTATGTCTGCCTTCTTATTTAGCCTAAATCCACTCAGAAGAACATATAAACAAGCTTGTGGATTTTTTTCTTAAAAGACAGTAAATGCATGTAATTCAAGCATCCTTTTATGCTTGCAATCGCCTTTTCTCAGCGAGAAAATGCTTTTTTGAAGCCAAGCTTGTATTTAACAATTTCTGCACCAAACTCAAATAAAACTGTGTCTGCCTTCTTATTTAGGCTTAATCCACTCAGCAGAACATATAAACAAGCTTGTGGGATGTTTCCTTAAAAGACAGTAAATCATGTAATTCAAGCATCCTTTTATGCTCATTAATCGCCTTTTCTCAGCGAGAAAATGCTGTTTGAAGCCAAGCTTGTATTGAACAATTTCTGCACCAAACTCAAATAAAACTGTGTCTGCCTTCTTATTTAGCCTAAATCCACTCAGGAAAGACTGAAAATAAGCTTGTGGCATGTTTCCTTAAAAGACAGTCAATGCATGTAATTCAAGCATCCTTCTATGCTCATAATCGCCTTTTCTCAGCGAGAAAATGTTGTTTTGAAGCGAAGCTTGTATTGAACAATTTCTGCACCAAACTCAAATAAAACTGTATCTGCCTTCTTATTTAGCTTAAATCCACTGAGCAGAACATATAAACAGGCTTGTGGGACGTTTCCTTCAAAGACAGTAAATGCATGTAATTCAAGCATCCTTTTATGCTCATAATCTCCTTTTCTCAGCGAGAAAATGCTGTTTTGAAGCCAAGCTTGTATTGAACAATTTCTGCACCAAACTCAAATAAAACTGTGTCTGCCTTCTTATTTAGCCTAAATCCACTCAGGAGAGACTGAAAATAAGCTTGTGGCATGTTTCCTTAAAAGACAGTAAATGCATGTAATTCAAGCATCCTTTTATGCTCATAATCGCCTTTTCTCAGCGAGAAAATGCTGTTTTGAAGCCAAGCTTGTATTGAACAATTTCTGCACCAAACTCAAATAAAACTGTGTCTGCCTTCTTATTTAGCCTAAATCCACTCAGGAGAGACTGAAAATAAGCTTGTGGGATGTTTCCTTAAAAGACAGTAAATGCATGTAATTCAAGCATCCTTTTATGCTCAATAATCGCCTTTTCTCAGCGAGAAAATGCTGTTTTGAAGCCAAGCTTGTATTGAACAATTTCTGCACCAAACTCAAATAAAACTGTGTCTGCCTTCTTATTTAGCCTAAATCCACTCAGGAGAGACTGAAAATAAGCTTGTGGGATGTTTCCTTAAAAGACAGTAAATGCATGTAATTCAAGCATCCTTTTATGCTCATGTAATCGCCTTTTCTCAGCGAGAAAATGGTGTTTTGAAGCCAAGCTTGTATTGAACAATTTCTGCACCAAACTCAAATAAAACTGTGTCTGCCTTCTTATTTAGCCTAAATCCACTCAGGAGAGACTGAAAATAAGCTTGTGGGATGTTTCCTTAAAAGACAGTCAATGCATGTAATTCAAGCATCCTTTTATGCTCATAATCGCCTTTTCTCAGCGAGAAAATGCTGTTTTGAAGCCAAGCTTGTATTGAACAATTTCTGCACCAAACTCAAATAAAACTGTGTCTGCCTTCTTATTTAGCCTAAATCCACTCAGGAGAGACTGAAAATAAGCTTGTGGGATGTTTCCTTAAAAGACAGTAAATGCATGTAATTCAAGCATCCTTTTATGCTCATAATCGCCTTTTCTCAGCGAGAAAATGCTGTTTAAAGCCAAGCTTGTATTGAACAATTTCTGCACCAAACTCAAATAAAACTGTGTCTGCCTTCTTATTTAGCCTAAATCCACTCAGGAGAGACTGAAAATAAGCTTGTGGGATGTTTCCTTAAAAGACAGTAAATGCATGTAATTCAAGCATCCTTTTATGCTCTGTAATCGCCTTTTCTCAGCGAGAAAATGGTGTTTTAAAGCCAAGCTTGTATTGAACAATTTCTGCACCAAACTCAAATAAAACTGTGTCTGCCTTCTTATTTAGCCTAAATCCACTCAGGAGAGACTGAAAATAAGCTTGTGGGATGTTTCCTTAAAAGACAGTCAATGCATGTAATTCAAGCATCCTTTTATGCTCGCAATCGCCTTTTCTCAGCGAGAAAATGCTGTTTTAAGCCAAGCTTGTATTGAACAATTTCTGCACCAAACTCAAAAAAACTGTGTCTGCCTTCTTATTTAGCCTAAATCCACTCAGCAGAACATATAAACAAGCTTGTGGGATGATTCCTTAAAGACAGTAAATGCATGTAATTCAAGCATCCTTTTATGCTCATAATCGCCTTTTCTCAGCGAGAAAATGCTGTTTTGAAGCCAAGCTTGTATTGAACAATTTCTGCACCAAACTCAAATAAAACTGTATCTGCCTTCTTATTTAGCTTAAATCCACTGAGCAGAACATATAAACAGGCTTGTGGGACGTTTCCTTCAAAGACAGTAAATGCATGTAATTCAAGCATCCTTTTATGCTCGCAATCTCCTTTTCTCAGCGAGAAAATGCTGTTTTGAAGCCAAGCTTGTATTGAACAATTTCTGCACCAAACTCAAATAAAACTGTGTCTGCCTTCTTATTTAGCCTAAATCCACTCAGCAGAACTAATAAATAAGCTTGTGGCATGTTTCCTTAAAAGACAGTCAATGCATGTAATTCAAGCATCTTTTTATGCTTGAAATCGCCTTTTCTCAGCGAGAAAATGCTGTTTTGAAGCCAAGCTTGTATTGAACAATTTCTGCACCAAACTCAAATAAAACTGTGTCTGCCTTCTTATTTAGCCTAAATCCACTCAGCAGAACTTATAAACAAGCTTGTGGGATGTTTCCTAAAAAGACAGTAAATGCATGTAATTCAAGCATCCTTTTATGCTCGCAATCGCCTTTTCTCAGCGAGAAAATGGTGTTTTGAAGCCAAGCTTGTATTGAAAAATTTCTGCACCAAACTCAAATAAAACTGTGTCTGCCTTCTTATTTATCCTAAATCCACTAAGCAGAACATATAAACACGCTTGTGGGATTTTTCCTTAAAAGACATTAAATCATGTAATTCAAGCATCCTTTTACTCTCGCAATCGCCTTTTCTCAGCGAGAAAATGCTGTTTTGAAGCCAAGCTTGTATTAAACAATTTCTGCACCAAACTCAAATAAAACTATGTCTGCCTTCTTATTTAGCCTAAATCCACTCAGAAGAACATATAAACAAGCTTGTGGATTTTTTTCTTAAAAGACAGTAAATGCATGTAATTCAAGCATCCTTTTATGCTTGCAATCGCCTTTTCTCAGCGAGAAAATGCTTTTTTGAAGCCAAGCTTGTATTTAACAATTTCTGCACCAAACTCAAATAAAACTGTGTCTGCCTTCTTATTTAGGCTTAATCCACTCAGCAGAACATATAAACAAGCTTGTGGGATGTTTCTCTAAAAGACAGTCAATGCATGTAATTCAAGCATCCTTTTATGCTCGCAATCGCCTTTTCTCAGCGAGAAAATGCTGTTTTGAAGCCAAGCTTGTATTGAACAATTTCTGCACCAAACTCAAATAAAACTGTATCTGCCTTCTTATTTAGCTTAAATCCACTGAGCAGAACATATAAACAGGCTTGTGGGATGTTTCCTTCAAAGACAGTCAATGCATGTAATTCAAGCATGCTTTTATGCTCATAATCGCCTTTTCTCAGCGAGAAAATGCTGTTTTGAAGCCAAGCTTGTATTTAACAATTTCTGCACCAAACTCAAATAAAACTGTCTGCCTTCTTATTTAGCCTAAATCCACTTAGGAGAGACTGAAAATAAGCTTGTGGCATGATTCCTTAAAAGACAGTAAATGCATGTAATTCAAGCATCCTTTTATGCTTAATAATCGCCTTTTCTCAGCGAGAAAATGCTGTTTAAACCAAGCTTGTATTGAACAATTTCTGCACCAAACTCAAATAAAACTGTGTCTGCCTTCTTATTTAGCCTAAATCAACTCAGCAGAACTAATAAATATGGTTGTTGGATGTTTCCTTAAAAGACAGTAAATGCTTGTAATTCAAGCATCTTTTATGCTCATAATCGTCTTTTCTCAGCGAGAAAATGCTGTTTTGAAGCCAAGCTTGTATTGAACAATTTCTGCACCAAACTCAAATAAAACTGTGTCTGCCTTCTTATTTAGCCTAAATCCACTCAGGAGAGACTGAAAATAAGCTTGTGGCATGTTTCCTTAAAAGACAGTAAATGCATGTAATTCAAGCATCCTTTTATGTTCGCAATCGCCTTTTCTCAGCGAGAAAATGCTGTTTTAAGCCAAGCTTGTATTGAACAATTTCTGCACCAAACTCAAATAAAACTGTGTCTGCCTTCTTATTTAGCCTAAATCCACTCAGAAGAACATATAAACAAGCTTGTGGGATGTTTCCTTAAAAGACAGTAAATGCATGTAATTCAAGCATCCTTTTATGCTCATAATCGCCTTTTCTCAGCGAGAAAATGCTTTTTAAAGCCAAGCTTGTATTGAACAATTTCTGCACCAAACTCAAATAAAACTGTGTCTGCCTTCTTATTTAGCCTATATCCACTCAGGAGAGACTGAAAATAAGCTTGTGGCATGTTTCCTTAAAAGACAGTAAATGCATGTAATTCAAGCATCCTTCTATGCTTTAATCGCCTTTTCTCAGCGAGAAAATGCTGTTTTGAAGCCAAGCTTGTATTAAACAATTTCTACACCAAACTCAAATAAAACTGTGTCTGCCTTCTTATTTAGCCTATATCCACTCAGCAGTACATATAAACAAGCTTGTGGGATGTTTCCTTAAAAGACAGTCAATGCATGTAATTCAAGCATCCTTTTATGCTCATAATCGCCTTTTATCAGCGAGAAAATGCTGTTTTGAAGCTAAGCTTGTATTGAACAATTTCTGCACCAAACTCAAATAAAACTTTGTCTGCCTTCTTATTTAGCCTAAATCCACTCAGCAGAATTTATAAACAAGCTTGTGGGATGTTTCCTTAAAAGACAGTAAATGCATGTAATTCAAGCATCCTTTTATGCTCGCAATCGCCTTTTCTCAGCGAGAAAATGCTGTTTTGAAGCAAAGCTTGTATTAAACAATTTCTGCACCAAACTCAAATAAAACTGTATCTGCCTTCTTATTTAGCTTAAATCCACTGAGCAGAACATATAAACAGGCTTGTGGGACGTTTCCTTCAAAGACAGTAAATGCATGTAATTCAAGCATCCTTTTATGCTCGCAATCTCCTTTTCTCAGCGAGAAAATGCTGTTTTGAAGCCAAGCTTGTATTGAACAATTTCTGTACCAAACTCAAATAAAACTGTGTCTGCCTACTTATTTAGCCTAAATCAACTAAGGAGAGACTGAAAATAAGCTTGCGGCATGTTTCCTTAAAAGACAGTAAATGCATGTTATTCAAGCATCCTTTTATGCTCGCAATCGCCTTTTCTCAGCGAGAAAATGCTGTTTTGAAGCCAAGCTTGTATTGAACAATTTCTGCACCAAACTCTAATAAAACTGTGTCTGCCTTCTTATTTAGCTTAAATCCACTCAGGAAAGACTGAAAATAAGCTTGTGGCATGTTTCCTTAAAAGACAGTAAATGCATGTAATTCAAGCATCCTTTTATGCTCGCAATCGCCTTTTCTCAGCGAGAAAATGCTTTTTTGAAGCCAAGCTTGTATTGAACAATTTCTGCACCAAACTCAAATAAAACTTTGTCTGCCTTCTTATTTAGCCTAAATCCACTCAGAAGAACATATAAACAAGCTTGTGGGATGTTTCTTAAAAAGACAGTAAATGCATGTAATTCAAGCATCCTTTTATGTTCGCAATCGCCTTTTCTCAGCGAGAAAATGCTGTTTTGAAGCCAAGCTTGTATTAAACAATTTCTACACCAAACTCAAATAAAACTGTGTCTGCCTTCTTATTTAGCTTAAATCCACTGAGCATAACATATAAACAGGCTTGTGGGACGTTTCCTTAAAAGACAGTAAATGCATGTAATTCAAGCATCCTTTTATGCTCGCAATCGCCTTTTCTCAGAGAGAAAATCCTGTTTTGAAGCCAAGCTTGTATTGAACAATTTCTGCACCAAACTCAAATAAAACTGTGTCTGCCTTCTTATTTAGCCTATATCCACTCAGGAGAGACTGAAAATAAGCTTGTGGCATGTTTCCTTAAAAGACAGTAAATGCATGTAATTCAAGCATCCTTTTATGCTCGCAATCGCCTTTTCTCAGAGAGAAAATGCTGTTTTGAAGCCAAGCTTGTATTGAACAATTTCTGCACCAAACTCAAATAAAACTGTGTCTGCCTTCTTATTTAGCCTAAATCCACTCAGGAGAGACTGAAAATAAGCTTGTGGGATGTTTCCTTAAAAGACAGTAAATGCATGTAATTCAAGCATCCTTTTATGCTCTTAATCGCCTTTTCTCAGCGAGAAAATGCTGTTTTGAAGCCAAGCTTGTATTAAACAATTTCTACACCAAACTCAAATAAAACTTTGTCTGCCTTCTTATTTAGCCTAAATCCACTCAGCAGAACTTATAAATAAGCTTGTGGCATGTTTCCTTAAAAGACAGTCAATGCATGTAATTCAAGCATCCTTTTACGCTTTAATCGCCTTTTCTCAGCGAGAAAATGCTGTTTTGAAGCCAAGCTTGTATTGAACAATTTCTGCACCAAACTCAAATAAAACTGTGTCTGCCTTCTTATTTAGCCTAAATCCACTCAGCAGAACTAATAAATATGGTTGTGGGATGTTTCCTTAAAAGACAGTAAATGCATGTAATTCAAGCATCCTTTTATGCTCCCAATCGCCTTTTCTCAGCGAGAAAATGCTGTTTTAAGCCAAGCTTGTATTGAACAATTTCTGCACCAAACTCAAATAAAACTGTGTCTGCCTTCTTATTTAGCCTAAATCCACTAAGAAGAGACTGAAAATAAGCTTGTGGCATGTTTCCTTAAAAGACAGTCAATGCATGTAATTCAAGCATCCTTTTATGCTATGTAATCGCCTTTTTCTCAACGAGAAAATGCTGTTTTGAAGCCAAGCTTGTATTGAACAATTTCTGCACCAAACTCAAATATAACTGTGTCTGCCTTCTTATTTAGCCAAAATCCACTCAGGAGAGACTGAAAATAAGCTTGTGGCATGTTTCCTTAAAAGACAGTAAATGCATGTAATTCAAGCATCCTTTTATGCTCGCAATCGCCTTTTCTCAGCGAGAAAATGCTGTTTTGAAGCCAAGCTTGTATTGAACAATTTCTGCACCAAACTCAAATAAAACTGTGTCTGCCTTCTTATTTAGCCTAAATCCACTCAGGAGAGACTCAAAATAAGCTTGTGGCATGTTTCCTTAAAAGACAGTCAATGCATGTAATTCAAGCATCCTTCTATGCTCGCAATCGCCTTTTCTCAGCGAGAAAATGTTGTTTTGAAGCTAAGCTTGTATTGAACAATTTCTGCACCAAACTCAAATAAAACTGTTTCTGCCTTCTTATTTAGCCTAAATCCACTCAGCAGAACTAATAAATATGGTTGTGGGATGTTTCCTTAAAAGACAGTAAATGCATGTAATTCAAGCATCTTTTATGCTCATAATCGCCTTTTCTCAGCGAGAAAATGCTGTTTTGAAGCCAAGCTTGTATTGAACAATTTCTGCACCAAACTCAAATAAAACTGTGTCTGCCTTCTTATTTAGCTTAAATCCACTGAGCAGAACATATAAACAGGCTTATGGGACGTTTCCTTAAAAGACAGTAAATGCATGTAATTCAAGCATCCTTTTATGCTCATGCAATCGCCTTTTCTCAGCGAGAAAATGCTGTTTTGAAGCCAAGCTTGTATTGAACAATTTCTGCACCAAACTCAAATAAAACTGTGTCTGCCTTCTTATTTAGCCTAAATCCACTCAGAAGAACATATAAACAAGCTTGTGGAATTTTTCTTAAAAGACAGTAAATGCATGTAATTCAAGCATCCTTGTATGCTCATAATCGCCTTTTCTCAGACAAAAATGCTGTTTTGAAGCCAAGCTTGTATTGAACAATTTCTGCACCAAACTCAAATAAAACTGTGTCTGCCTTCTTATTTAGCCTAAATCCACTCAGGAGAGACTCAAAATAAGCTTGTGGGGTGTTTCCTTAAAAGACAGTAAATGCATGTAATTCAAGCATCCTTTTATGCTATAATCGCCTTTTCTCAGCGAGAAAATGCTGTTTTAAAGCCAAGCTTGTATTGAACAATTTCTGCACCAAACTCAAATAAAACTGTGTCTGCCTTCTTATTTAGCCTAAATCCACTCAGCAGAACTAATAAATATGGTTGTGGGATGTTTCCTTAAAAGACAGTAAATGCATGTAATTCAAGCATCCTTTTATGCTCGCAATCGCCTTTTCTCAGCGAGAAAATGCTGTTTAAGCCAAGCTTGTATTGAACAATTTCTGCACAAAACTCAAATAAAACTGTGTCTGCCTTCTCATTTAGCCTAAATCCACTCAGCAGATCTAATAAATATGGTTGTGGGATGTTTCCTTAAAAGACAGTAAATGCATGTAATTCAAGCATCTTTTATGCTCATAATCGCCTTTTCTCAGCGAGAAAATGGTGTTTTGAAGCCAAGCTTGTATTGAACAATTTCTGCACCAAACTCAAAAAAACTGTGTCTGCCTTCTTATTTAGCCTAAATCCACTCAGCAGAACTAATGTATATGGTTGTGGGATGTTTCCTTAAAAGACAGTAAATGCATGTAATTCAAGCATCCTTTTATGCTTGCAAACGCCTTTTCTCAGCGAGAAAATGCTGTTTTAAGCCAAGCTTGTATTGAACAATTTCTGCACCAAACTCAAATAAAACTATGTCTGCCTTCTTATTTAGCCTAAATCCACTCAGAAGAACATATAAACAAGCTTGTGGATTTTTTCTTAAAAGACAGTAAATGCATGTAATTCAAGCATCCTTTTATGCTTGCAATCGCCTTTTCTCAGCGAGAAAATGCTTTTTTGAAGCCAAGCTTGTATTTAACAATTTCTGCACCAAACTCAAATAAAACTGTGTCTGCCTTCTTATTTAGGCTAAATCCACTCAGCAGAACATATAAACAAGCTTGTGGGATGTTTCCTTAAAAGACAGTAAATCATGTAATTCAAGCATCCTTTTATGCTCGCAATCGCCTTTTCTCAGCGAGAAAATGCTGTTTTGAAGCCAAGCTTGTATTGAACAATTTCTGCACCAAACTCAAATAAAACTGTGTCTGCCTTCTTATTTAGCCTAAAAACACTCAGGAAAGACTGAAAATAAGCTTGTGGCATGTTTCCTTAAAAGACAGTCAATGCATGTAATTCAAGCATCCTTCTATGCTCGCAATCGCCTTTTCTCAGCGAGAAAATGCTGTTTAAGCCAAGCTTGTATTGAACAATTTCTGCACCAAACTCAAATAAAACTGTGTCTGCCTTCTTATTTAGCCTAAATCCACTCAGGAGAGACTCAAAATAAGCTTGTGGGATGTTTCCTTAAAACACAGTAAATGCATGTAATTCAAGCATCCTTTTATGCTCGCAATCGCCTTTTCTCAGCGAGAAAATGCTGTTTTGAAGCCAAGCTTGTATTGAACAATTTCTGCACCAAACTCAAATAAAACTGTGTCTGCCTTCTTATTTAGCCTAAATCCAATCAGCAGAACATATAAACAAGCTTGTGGGATGTTTCCTTAAAAAGACAGTAAATGCATGTCATTCAAGCATCCTTTTATGCTTTCAATCGCCTTTTCTCAGCGAGAAAATGCTGTTTTAAGCCAAGCTTGTATTGAACAATTTCTGCACCAAACTCAAATAAAACTGTGTCTGCCTTCTCATTTAGCCTAAATCCACTCAGCAGAACTAATAAATATGGTTGTTGGATGTTTCCTTAAAAGACAGTAAATGCATGTAATTCAAGCATCTTTTTATGCTCATGAATCGCCTGTTCTCAGCGAGAAAATGCTGTTTTGAAGCCAAGCTTGTATTGAACAATTTCTGCACCAAACTCAAAAAAAACTGTGTCTGCCTTCTTATTTAGCCTAAATCCACTCAGCAGAACTAATAAATATGGTTGTGGGATGTTTCCTTAAAAGACAGTAAATGCATGTAATTCAAGCATCCTTTTATGCTCGCAATCGCCTTTTCTCAGCGAGAAAATGCTGTTTTGAAGCCAAGCTTGTATTGAACAATTTCTGCACCAAACTCAAATAAAACTGTGTCTGCCTTCTTATTTAGCCTAAATCCACTAAGAAGAGACTGAAAATAAGCTTGTGGCATGTTTCCTTAAAAGACAGTCAATGCATGTAATTCAAGCATCCTTTTATGCTCGCAATCGCCTTTTCTCAACGAGAAAATGCTGTTTTGAAGCCAAGCTTGTATTGAACAATTTCTGCACCAAACTCAAATATAACTGTGTCTGCCTTCTTATTTAGCCAAAATCCACTCAGGAGAGACTGAAAATAAGCTTGTGGCATGTTTCCTTAAAAGACAGTAAATGCATGTAATTCAAGCATCCTTTTATGCTCATAATCGCCTTTTCTCAGCGAGAAAATGCTGTTTTAAGCCAAGCTTGTATTGAACAATTTCTGCACTAAACTCAAATAAAACTGTGTCTGCCTTCTTATTTAGCCTAAATCCAATCAGCAGAACATATAAACAAGCTTGTGGGATGTTTCCTTAAAAGACAGTCAATGCATGTAATTCAAGCATCCTTTTATGCTCGCAATCGCCTTTTCTCAACGAAAATGCTGTTTTAAGCCAAGCTTGTATTGAACAATTTCTGCACCAAACTCAAATATAACTGTGTCTGCCTTCTTATTTAGCCAAAATCCACTCAGGAGAGACTGAAAATAAGCTTGTGGCATGTTTCCTTAAAAGACAGTCAATGCATGTAATTCAAGCATCCTTTTATGCTCATAATCGCCTTTTCTCAACGAGAAAATGCTGTTTTAAGCCAAGCTTGTATTGAACAATTTCTGCACCAAACTCAAATATAACTGTGTCTGCCTTCTTATTTAGCCTAAATCCACTAAGAAGAGACTGAAAATAAGCTTGTGGCATGTTCCTTAAAAGACAGTCAATGCATGTAATTCAAGCATCCTTTTATGCTCTTAATCGCCTTTTCTCAACGAGAAAATGCTGTTTTGAAGCCAAGCTTGTATTGAACAATTTCTGCACCAAACTCAAATAAAACTGTGTCTGCCTTCTTATTTAGCTTAAATCCACTGAGCAGAACATACAAACAGGCTTGTGGGACGTTTCCTTCAAAGACAGTAAATGCATGTAATTCAAGCATCCTTTTATGCTCATAATCGCCTTTTCTCAGCGAGAAAATGCTGTTTTAAAGCCAAGCTTTTATTGAACAATTTCTGCACCAAACTCAAATAAAACTGCGTCTGCCTTCTTATTTAGCCTAAATCCACTCAGCAGAACATATAAACAAGCTTGTGGGATGTTTCTCTAAAAGACAGTCAATGCATGTAATTCAAGCATCCTTTTATGCTCTTAATCGCCTTTTCTCAGCGAGAAAATGCTGTTTTGAAGCCAAGCTTGTATTGAACAATTTCTGCACCAAACTCAAATAAAACTGTATCTGCCTTCTTATTTAGCTTAAATCCACTGAGCAGAACATATAAACAGGCTTGTGGGATGTTTCCTTCAAAGACAGTCAATGCATGTAATTCAAGCATGCTTTTATGTTTCTGTAATCGCCTTTTCTCAGCGAGAAAATGCTGTTTTAAGCCAAGCTTGTATTTAACAATTTCTGCACCAAACTCAAATAAAACTGTCTGCCTTCTTATTTAGCCTAAATCCACTTAGGAGAGACTGAAAATAAGCTTGTGGCATGATTCCTTAAAAGACAGTAAATGCATGTAATTCAAGCATCCTTTTATGCTCGCAATCGCCTTTTCTCAGCGAGAAAATGCTGTTTTGAAGCCAAGCTTGTATTGAACAATTTCTGCACCAAACTCAAATAAAACTGTGTCTGCCTTCTTATTTAGCCTAAATCCACTCAGCGGAACTAATGAATATGGTTGTGGGATGTTTCCTTAAAAGACAGTAAATGCATGTAATTCAAGCATCCTTTTATGCTCGCAATTGCCTTTTCTCAGCGAGAAAATGCTGTTTTGAAGCCAAACTTGTATTGAACAATTTCTGCACCAAACTCAAATAAAACTGTGTCTGCCTTCTTATTTAGCCTAAATCCACTCAGGAAAGACTGAAAATAAGCTTGTGGCATGTTTCCTTAAAAGACAGTAAATGCATGTAATTCAAGCATCCTTTTATGCTCGCAATCGCCTTTTCTCAGCGAGAAAATGCTGTTTTGAAGCCAAGCTTGTATTGAAATATTTCTGCACCAAACTCAAATAAAACTATGTCTGCCTTCTTATTTAGCGTAAATCCACTCAGCAGAACATATAAACAAGCTTGTGGGATGTTTCCTTAAAAGACAGTAAATGCATGTAATTCAAGCATCCTTTTATGCTCATAATCGCCTTTTCTCAGCGAGACAATGCTGTTTTGAAGCCCAGCTTGTATTGAACAATTTCTGCACCAAACTCAAATAAAACTGTGTCTGCCTTCTTATTTAGCCTAAATCCACTCAGGGGAGACTGAAAATAAGCTTGTGGGATGTTTCCTTAAAAGACAGTAAATGCATGTAATTCAAGCATCCTTTTATGCTCGCAATCTCCTTTTCTCAGCGAGAAAATGCTGTTTTAAGCCAAGCTTGTATTGAACAATTTCTGCACCAAACTCAAATAAAACTGTGTCTGCCTTCTTATTTAGCCTAAATCCACTTAGCAGAACTAATAAATATGGTTGTGGGATGTTTCCTTAAAGACAGTAAATGCATGTAATTCAAGCATCCTTTTATGCTCTTAATAGCCTTTTCTCAGCGAGAAAATGTTGTTTTGAAGCCAAGCTTGTATTGAACAATTTCTGCACCAAACTCAAATAAAACTGTGTCTGCCTTCTTATTTAGCCTAAATCCCCTCAGCAGAACATATAAACAAGCTTGTGGGATGTTTCCTTAAAAGACAGTAAATGCATGTAATTCAAGCATCCTTTTATGCTCGTAATCGCCTTTTCTCAGCGAGAAAATGCTGTTTTAAGCCAAGCTTGTATTGAACAATTTCTGCACCAAACTCAAATAAAACTGTGTCTGCCTTCTTATTTAGCCTAAATCCACTCAGCGGAACTAATGAATATGGTTGTGGGATGTTTCCTTAAAAGACAGTAAATGCATGTAATTCAAGCATCCTTTTATGCTGCAATTGCCTTTTCTCAGCGAGAAAATGCTGTTTTAAAGCCAAGCTTGTATTGAACAATTTCTGCACCAAACTCAAATAAAACTGTGTCTGCCTTCTTATTTAGCGTAAATCCACTCAGCAGAACATATAAACAAGCTTGTGGGATGTTTCCTTAAAAGACAGTAAATGCATGTAATTCAAGCATCCTTTTATGCTCGCAATCGCCTTTTCTCAGCGAGAAAATGCTGTTTTAAGCCAAGCTTGTATTGAACAATTTCTGCACCAAACTCAAATAAAACTGTGTCTGCCTTCTTATTTAGCCTAAATCCACTCAGCAGAACTAATGAATATGGTTGTGGGATGTTTCCTTAAAAGACAGTAAATGCATGTAATTCAAGCATCCTTTTATGCTGCAATCGCCTTTTCTCAGCGAGAAAATGCTGTTTTGAAGCCAAGCTTGTATTGAACAATTTCTGCACCAAACTCAAATAAAACTGTGTCTGCCTTCTTATTTAGCCTAAATCCACTCAGGGAGACTGAAAATAAGCTTGTGGGATGTTTCCTTAAAAGACAGTAAATGCATGTAATTCAAGCATCCTTTTATGCTCATAATCGCCTTTTCTCAGCGAGAAAATGCTGTTTAAAGCCAAGCTTGTATTGAACAATTTCTGCACCAAACTCAAATAAAACTGTGTCTGCCTTCTTATTTAGTCTAAATCCACTTAGCAGAACTAATAAATATGGTTGTGGGATGTTTCCTTAAAAGACAGTAAATGCATGTAATTCAAGCATCCTTTTATGCTCATAATAGCCTTTTCTCAGCGAGAAAATGTTGTTTTGAAGCCAAGCTTGTATTGAACAATTTCTGCACCAAACTCAAATAAAACTGTGTCTGCCTTCTTATTTAGCTTAAATCCACTCAGGAAAGACTGAAAATAAGTTGTGGGATGTTTCCTTAAAAGACAGTAAATGCATGTAATTCAAGCATCCTTTTATGCTCGCAATCGCCTTTTCTCAGCGAGAAAATGCTGTTTTGAAGCCAAGCTTGTATTGAACAATTTCTGCACCAAACTCAAATAAAACTGTGTCTGCCTTCTTATTTAGCCTAAATCCACTCAGGAGAGACTGAAAATAAGCTTGTGGGATTTTTCCTTAAAAGACAGTAAATGCATGTAATTCAAGCATCCTTTTATGCTGTAATCGCCTTTTCTCAGCGAGAAAATGCTGTTTTGAAGCCAAGCTTGTATTGAACAATTTCTGCACCAAACTCAAATAAAACTGTGTCTGCCTTCTTATTTAGCCTAAATCCACTCAGCAGAACATATAAACAAGCTTGTGGGATGTTTCCTTAAAAGACAGTAAATGCATGTAATTCAAGCATTCTTTTATGCTCATAATCGCCTTTTCTCAGCGAGAAAATGCTGTTTTGAAGCCAAGCTTGTATTGAACAATTTCTGCACCAAACTCAAATAAAACTGTGTCTGCCTTCTTATTTAGCCTAAATCCACTCAGCAGAACTAATAAATAAGTTGTGGGATGTTTCCTTAAAAGACAGTAAATGCATGTAATTCAAGCATCCTTTTATGCTCTGTAATCGCCTTTTCTCAGACAGAAAATGCTGTTTTGAAGCCAAGCTTGTATTGAACAATTTCTGCACCAAACTCAAATAAAACTGTGTCTGCCTTCTTATTTAGCCTAAATCCACTCAGAAGAACTAATAAATATGGTTGTGGGATGTTTCCTTAAAAGACAGTAAATGCATGTAATTCAAACATCCTTTTATGCTCATAATTGCCTTTTCTCAGCGAGAAAATGCTGTTTTGAAGCCAAGCTTGTATTGAACAATTTCTGCACCAAACTCAAATAAAACTGTGTCTGCCTTCTTATTTAGCGTAAATCCACTCAGCAGAACATATAAACAAGCTTGTGGGATGTTTCCTTAAAAGACAGTAAATGCATGTAATTCAAGCATCCTTTTATGCTTGCAATCGCCTTTTCTCAGCGAGAAAATGCTGTTTTGAAGCCAAGCTTGTATTGAACAATTTCTGCACCAAACTCAAATAAAACTGTGTCTGCCTTCTTATTTAGCCTAAATCCACTCAGCAGAACTAATGAATATGGTTGTGGGATGTTTCCTTAAAAGACAGTAAATGCATGTAATTCAAGCATCCTTTTATGCTCATAATCGCCTTTTCTCAGCGAGAAAATGCTGTTTTGAAGCCAAGCTTGTATTGAACAATTTCTGCACCAAACTCAAATAAAACTGTGTCTGCCTTCTTATTTAGCCTAAATCCACTCAGGGGAGACTGAAAATAAGCTTGTGGGATGTTTCCTTAAAAGACAGTAAATGCATGTAATTCAAGCATCCTTTTATGCTCGCAATCGCCTTTTCTCAGCGAGAAAATGCTGTTTTGAAGCCAAGCTTGTATTGAACAATTTCTGCACCAAACTCAAATAAAACTGTGTCTGCCTTCTTATTTAGTCTAAATCCACTTAGCAGAACTAATAAATATGGTTGTGGGATGTTTCCTTAAAAGACAGTAAATGCATGTAATTCAAGCATCCTTTTATGCTCATAATAGCCTTTTCTCAGCGAGAAAATGTTGTTTTGAAGCCAAGCTTGTATTGAACAATTTCTGCACCAAACTCAAATAAAACTGTGTCTGCCTTCTTATTTAGCTTAAATCCACTCAGGAAAGACTGAAAATAAGCTTGTGGGATGTTTCCTTAAAAGACAGTAAATGCATGTAATTCAAGCATCCTTTTATGCTCATAATCGCCTTTTCTCAGCGAGAAAATGCTGTTTGAAGCCAAGCTTGTATTGAACAATTTCTGCACCAAACTCAAATAAAACTGTGTCTGCCTTCTTATTTAGCCTAAATCCACTCAGCAGAACATATAAACAAGCTTGTGGGATGTTTCCTTAAAAGACAGTAAATGCATGTAATTCAAGCATTCTTTTATGCTCGCAATCGCCTTTTCTCAGCGAGAAAATGCTGTTTTGAAGCCAAGCTTGTATTGAACAATTTCTGCACCAAACTCAAATAAAACTGTGTCTGCCTTCTTATTTAGCCTAAATCCACTCAGCAGAACTAATAAATATGGTTGTGGGATGTTTCCTTAAAAGACAGTAAATGCATGTAATTCAAACATCCTTTTATGCTCGCAATCGCCTTTTCTCAGCGAGAAAATGCTGTTTTGAAGCCAAGCTTGTATTGAACAATTTCTGCACCAAACTCAGATAAAACTGTGTCTACCTTCTTATTAAGCCTAAATCCACTCAGCAGAACATATAAACAAGCGTGTGGGATGTTTCCTTAAAAGACAGTAAATGCATGTTAATTCAAGCATCCTTTTATGCTCGCAATCGCCTTTTCTCAGCGAGAAAATGATGTTTTGAAGCCAAGCTTGTATTGAACAATTTTTTTCACCAAACTCAAATAAAACTGTGTCTGCCTTCTTATTTAGCCTAAATCCAATCAGGAGAGACTGAAAATAAGCTTGTGGGATGTTTCCATAAAAGACAGTAAATGCATGTTAATTCAAGCATCCTTTTATGCTCGCAATCGCCTTTTCTCAGCGAGAAAATGTTGTTTTGAAGCCAAGCTTGTATTGAACAATTTCTGCACCAAACTCAAATAAAACTGTGTCTGCCTTCTTATTTAGCCTAAATCCACTCAGCAGAACTAATAAATAAGCTTGTGGGATGTTTCCTTAAAAGACAGTAAATGCATGTAATTCAAGCATTCTTTTATGCTTGCAATCGCCTTTTCTCAGCGAGAAAATGCTGTTTTGAAGCCAAGCTTGTATTGAACAATTTCTGCACCAAACTCAAATAAAACTGTGTCTGCCTTCTTATTTGGCCTAAATCCACTCAGCAGAACTAATAAATATGGTTGTGGGATGTTTCCTTAAAAGACAGTAAACGCATGTAATTCAAGCATCTTTTTATGCTCGCAATCGCCTTTTCTCAGCGAGAAAATGCTGTTTTGAAGCCAAGCTTGTATTGAACAATTTCTGCACCAAACTCAAATAAAACTGTGTCTGCCTTCTTATTTAGACTAAATACACTCAGGAGAGACTGAAAATAAGCTTGTGGGATGTTTCCTTAAAAGACAGTAAATGCATGTAATTCAAACATCCTTTTATGCTCGCAATCGCCTTTTCTCAGCGAGAAAATGCTGTTTTGAAGCCAAGCTTGTATTGAACAATTTCTGCACCAAACTCAAATAAAACTGTGTCTGCCTTCTTATTTAGCCTAAATCCACTCAACAGAACATATAAACAAGCTTGTGGCATGTTTCCTTAAAAGACAGTAAATGCATGTAATTCAAGCATCCTTTTATGCTCGCAATCGCCTTTTCTCAGCGAGAAAATGCTGTTTTGAAGCCAAGCTTGTATTGAACAATTTATGCACCAAACTCAAATAAAACTGTGTCTGCCTTCTTATTTAGCCTAAATCCACTCAGGAGAGACTGAAAATAAGCTTGTGGGATGTTTCCTTAAAAGACAGTAAATGCATGTAATTCAAGCATCCTTTTATGCTCATAATCGCCTTTTCTCAGCGAGAAAATGCTGTTTTGAAGCCAAGCTTGTATTGAACAATTTATGCACCAAACTCAAATAAAACTGTGTCTGCCTTCTTATTTAGCCTAAATCCACTCAGGGAGACTGAAAATAAGCTTGTGGGATGTTTCCTTAAAAGACAGTAAATGCATGTAATTCAAGCATCCTTTTATGCTCATAATCGCCTTTTCTCAGCGAGAAAATGCTGTTTTGAAGCCAAGCTTGTATTGAACAATTTCTGCACCAAACTCAAATAAAACTGTGTCTGCCTTCTTATTTAGTCTAAATCCACTTAGCAGAACTAATAAATATGGTTGTGGGATGTTTCCTTAAAAGACAGTAAATGCATGTAATTCAAGCATCCTTTTATGCTCTGCAATCGCCTTTTCTCAGCGAGAAAATGCTGTTTTGAAGCCAAGCTTGTATTGAACAATTTCTGCACCAAACTCAAATGAAACTGTGTCTGCCTTCTTATTTAGCCTAAATCCACTCAGCAGAACTAATAAATATGGTTGTGGGATGTTTCCTTAAAAGACAGTAAATGCATGTAATTCAAGCATCCTTTTATGCTCTAATCGCCTTTTCTCAGCGAGAAAATGCTGTTTTGAAGCCAAGCTTGTATTGAACAATTTCTGCACCAAACTCAAATAAAACTGTGTCTGCCTTCTTATTTAGCCTAAATCCACTCAGCAGAACTAATAAATAAGCTTGTGGGATGTTTCCTTAAAAGACAGTAAATGCATGTAATTCAAGCATTCTTTTATGCTCTTAATCGCCTTTTCTCAGCGAGAAAATGCTGTTTTAAAGCCAAGCTTGTATTTAACAATTTCTGCACCAAACTCAAATAAAACTGTGTCTGCCTTCTTATTTAGCCTAAATCCACTCAGGAAAGACTGAAAATAAGCTTGTGGCATCTTTCCTTAAAAGACAGTAAATCATGTAATTCAAGCATCCTTTTATGCTCGCAATCGCCTTTTCTCAGCGAGAAAATGCTGTTTTGAAGCCAAGCTTGTATTGAACAATTTCTGCACCAAACTCAAATAAAACTGTGTCTGCCTTCTTATTTAGCCTAAATCCACTCAGCGGAACAAATGAATATGGTTGTGGGATGTTTCCTTAAAAGACAGTAAATGCATGTAATTCAAGCATCCTTTTATGCTCGCAATTGCCTTTTCTCAGCGAGAAAATGCTGTTTTGAAGCCAAGCTTGTATTGAACAATTTCTGCACCAAACTCAAATAAAACTGTGTCTGCCTTCTTATTTAGCGTAAATCCACTCAGCAGAACATATAAACAAGCTTGTGGGATGTTTCCTTAAAAGACAGTAAATGCATGTAATTCAAGCATCCTTTTATACTTAATCGCCTTTTCTCAGCGAGAAAATGCTGTTTTGAAGCCAAGCTTGTATTGAACAATTTCTGCACCAAACTCAAATAAAACTGTGTCTGCCTTCTTATTTAGCCTAAATCCACTCAGCAGAACTAATGAATATGGTTGTGGGATGTTTCCTTAAAAGACAGTAAATGCATGTAATTCAAGCATCCTTTTATGCATAATCGCCTTTTCTCAGCGAGAAAATGCTGTTTTGAAGCCAAGCTTGTATTGAACAATTTCTGCACCAAACTCAAATAAAACTGTGTCTGCCTTCTTATTTAGTCTAAATCCACTTAGCAGAACTAATAAATATGGTTGTGGGATGTTTCCTTAAAAGACAGTAAATGCATGTAATTCAAGCATCCTTTTATGCTCTTAATAGCCTTTTCTCAGCGAGAAAATGTTGTTTTGAAGCCAAGCTTGTATTGAACAATTTCTGCACCAAACTCAAATAAAACTGTGTCTGCCTTCTTATTTAGCTTAAATCCACTCAGGAAAGACTGAAAATAAGCTTGTGGGATGTTTCCTTAAAAGACAGTAAATGCATGTAATTCAAGCATCCTTTTATGCTCATAATCGCCTTTTCTCAGCGAGAAAATGCTGTTTTGAAGCCAAGCTTGTATTGAACAATTTCTGCACCAAACTCAAATAAAACTGTGTCTGCCTTCTTATTTAGCCTAAATCCACTCAGCAGAACATATAAACAAGCTTGTGGGATGTTTCCTTAAAAGACAGTAAATGCATGTAATTCAAGCATTCTTTTATGCTCGCAATCGCCTTTTCTCAGCGAGAAAATGCTGTTTTGAAGCCAAGCTTGTATTGAACAATTTCTGCACCAAACTCAAATAAAACTGTGTCTGCCTTCTTATTTAGCCTAAATCCACTCAGCAGAACTAATAAATATGGTTGTGGGATGTTTCCTTAAAAGACAGTAAATGCATGTAATTCAAACATCCTTTTATGCTCGCAATCGCCTTTTCTCAGCGAGAAAATGCTGTTTTGAAGCCAAGCTTGTATTGAACAATTTCTGCACCAAACTCAAATGAAACTGTGTCTGCCTTCTTATTTAGCCTAAATCCACTCAGCAGAACTAATAAATATGGTTGTGGGATGTTTCCTTAAAAGACAGTAAATGCATGTAATTCAAGCATCCTTTTATGCTTTCATAATCGCCTTTTCTCAGCGAGAAAATGCTGTTTTGAAGCCAAGCTTGTATTGAACAATTTCTGCACCAAACTCAAATAAAACTGTGTCTGCCTTCTTATTTAGCCTAAATCCACTCAGCAGAACTAATAAATAAGCTTGTGGGATGTTTCCTTAAAAGACAGTAAATGCATGTAATTCAAGCATTCTTTTATGCTCGCAATCGCCTTTTCTCAGCGAGAAAATGCTGTTTTGAAGCCAAGCTTGTATTTAACAATTTCTGCACCAAACTCAAATAAAACTGTGTCTGCCTTCTTATTTAGCCTAAATCCACTCAGGAAAGACTGAAAATAAGCTTGTGGCATCTTTCCTTAAAAGACAGTAAATCATGTAATTCAAGCATCCTTTTATGCTCGTAATCGCCTTTTCTCAGCGAGAAAATGCTGTTTTGAAGCCAAGCTTGTATTCAACAATTTCTGCACCAAACTCAAATAAAACTGTGTCTGCCTTCTTATTTAGCCTAAATCCACTCAGCAGAACTAATAAATAAGCTTGTGGGATGTTTCCTTAAAAGACAGTAAATGCATGTAATTCAAGCATTCTTTTATGCTTTCAATCGCCTTTTCTCAGACAGAAAATGCTGTTTTGAAGCCAAGCTTGTATTGAACAATTTCTGCACCAAACTCAAATAAAACTGTGTCTGCCTTCTTATTTAGCCCAAATCCACTCAGCAGAACTAATAAATATGGTTGTGGGATGTTTCCTTAAAAGACAGTAAATGCATGTAATTCAAGCATCCTTTTATGCTGCAATCGCCTTTTCTCAGCGAGAAAATGCTGTTTTGAAGCCAAGCTTGTATTGAACAATTTCTGCACCAAACTCAAATAAAACTGTGTCTGCCTTCTTATTTAGCGTAAATCCACTCAGCAGAACTAATAAATATGGTTGTGGGATGTTTCCTTAAAAGACAGTAAATGCATGTAATTCAAGCATCTTTTTATGCTCAATCGCCTTTTCTCAGCGAGAAAATGGTGTTTTGAAGCCAAGCTTGTATTGAACAATTTCTGCACCAAACTAAAAAAAACTGTGTCTGCCTTCTTATTTAGCCTAAATCCACTCAGCAGAACTAATAAATATGGTTGTGGGATGTTTCCTTAAAAGACAGTAAATGCATGTAATTCAAGCATCCTTTTATGCTCGTAATCGCCTTTTCTCAGCGAGAAAATGCTGTTTTGAAGCCAAGCTTGTATTCAACAATTTCTGCACCAAACTCAGATAAAACTGTGTCTGCCTTCTTATTAAGCCTAAATCCACTCAGCAGAACATATAAACAAGCGTGTGGGATGTTTCCTTAAAAGACAGTAAATGCATGTTAATTCAAGCATCCTTTTATGCTCATAATCGCCTTTTCTCAGCGAGAAAAATGTTTTGAAGCCAAGCTTGTATTGAACAATTTTTTCACCAAACTCAAATAAAACTGTGTCTGCCTTCTTATTTAGCCTAAATCCACTCAGGAGAGACTGAAAATAAGCTTGTGGGATGTTGCCTTAAAAGACAGTAAATGCATGTCATTCAAGCATCTTTTATGCTCATAATCGCCTTTTCTCAGCGAGAAAATGCTGTTTTGAAGCCAAGCTTGTATTGAACAATTTCTGCACCAAACTCAAATGAAACTGTGTCTGCCTTCTTATTTAGCCTAAATCCACTCAGCAGAACTAATAAATATGGTTGTGGGATGTTTCCTTAAAAGACAGTAAATGCATGTAATTCAAGCATCCTTTTATGCTCATAATCGCCTTTTCTCAGCGAGAAAATGCTGTTTTGAAGCCAAGCTTGTATTGAACAATTTCTGCACCAAACTCAAATAAAACTGTGTCTGCCTTCTTATTTAGCCTAAATCCACTCAGCAGAACTAATAAATAAGCTTGTGGGATGTTTCCTTAAAAGACAGTAAATGCATGTAATTCAAGCATTCTTTTATGCTTTCATAATCGCCTTTTCTCAGCGAGAAAATGCTGTTTTGAAGCCAAGCTTGTATTTAACAATTTCTGCACCAAACTCAAATAAAACTGTGTCTGCCTTCTTATTTAGCCTAAATCCACTCAGGAAAGACTGAAAATAAGCTTGTGGCATCTTTCCTTAAAAGACAGTAAATCATGTAATTCAAGCATCCTTTTATGCTCATAATCGCCTTTTCTCAGCGAGAAAATGCTGTTTTGAAGCCAAGCTTGTATTCAACAATTTCTGCACCAAACTCAAATAAAACTGTGTCTGCCTTCTTATTTAGCCTAAATCCACTCAGCAGAACTAATAAATAAGCTTGTGGGATGTTTCCTTAAAAGACAGTAAATGCATGTAATTCAAGCATTCTTTTATGCTCATAATCGCCTTTTCTCAGCGAGAAAATGCTGTTTTGAAGCCAAGCTTGTATTGAACAATTTCTGCACCAAACTCAAATAAAACTGTGTCTGCCTTCTTATTTAGCCCAAATCCACTCAGCAGAACTAATAAATATGGTTGTGGGATGTTTCCTTAAAAGACAGTAAATGCATGTAATTCAAGCATCCTTTTATGCTTTAATCGCCTTTTCTCAGCGAGAAAATGCTGTTTTGAAGCCAAGCTTGTATTGAACAATTTCTACACCAAACTCAAATAAAACTGTGTCTGCCTTCTTATTTAGCCTAAATCCACACAGCAGAACTAATAAATAAGCTTGTGGGATGTTTCCTTAAAAGACAGTAAATGCATGTAATTCAAGCATTCTTTTATGCTCTCAAATAATCGCCTTTTCTCAGCGAGAAAATGCTGTTTTGAAGCCAAGCTTGTATTTAACAATTTCTGCACCAAACTCAAATAAAACTGTGTCTGCCTTCTTATTTAGACTAAATCCACTCAGGAAAGACTGAAAATAAGCTTGTGGCATCTTTCCTTAAAAGACAGTAAATCATGTAATTCAAGCATCCTTTTATGCTCGCAATCGCCTTTTCTCAGCGAGAAAATGCTGTTTTGAAGCCAAGCTTGTATTCAACAATTTCTGCACCAAACTCAGATAAAACTGTGTCTGCCTTCTTATTAAGCCTAAATCCACTCAGCAGAACATATAAACAAGCGTGTGGGATGTTTCCTTAAAAGACAGTAAATGCATGTTAATTCAAGCATCCTTTTATGCTCGTAATCGCCTTTTCTCAGCGAGAAAATGATGTTTTGAAGCCAAGCTTGTATTGAACAATTTTTTCACCAAACTCAAATAAAACTGTGTCTGCCTTCTTATTTAGCCTAAATCCACTCAGGAGAGACTGAAAATAAGCTTGTGGGATGTTTCCTTAAAAGACAGTCAATGCATGTAATTCAAGCATCCTTTTATGCTCGTAATCGCCTTTTCTCAACGAGAAAATGCTGTTTTGAAGCCAAGCTTGTATTGAACAATTTCTGCACCAAACTCAAATGAAACTGTGTCTGCCTTCTTATTTAGCCTAAATCCACTCAGCAGAACTAATAAATATGGTTGTGGGATGTTTCCTTAAAAGACAGTAAATGCATGTAATTCAAGCATCCTTTTATGCTCATAATCGCCTTTTCTCAGCGAGAAAATGCTGTTTTGAAGCAAGCTTGTATTGAACAATTTCTGCACCAAACTCAAATAAAACTGTGTCTGCCTTCTTATTTAGCCTAAATTCACTCAGCAGAACTAATAAATATGGTTGTGGGATGTTTTCTTTAAAAGACAGTAAATGCATGTAATTCAAGCATCCTTTTATGCTCATAATCGCCTTTTCTCAGCGAGAAAATGCTGTTTTGAAGCCAAGCTTGTATTGAACAATTTCTGCACCAAACTCAAATGAAACTGTGTCTGCCTTCTTATTTAGCCTAAATCCACTCAGCAGAACTAATAAATATGGTTGTGGGATGTTTCCTTAAAAGACAGTAAATGCATGTAATTCAAACATCCTTTTATGCTCTAATCGCCTTTTCTCAGCGAGAAAATGCTGTTTTGAAGCCAAGCTTGTATTGAACAATTTCTACACCAAACTCAAATAAAACTGTGTCTGCCTTCTTATTTAGCCTAAATCCACACAGCAGAACTAATAAATAAGCTTGTGGGATGTTTCCTTAAAAGACAGTAAATGCATGTAATTCAAGCATTCTTTTATGCTCATAATCGCCTTTTCTCAGCGAGAAAATGCTGTTTTGAAGCCAAGCTTGTATTTAACAATTTCTGCACCAAACTCAAATAAAACTGTGTCTGCCTTCTTATTTAGACTAAATCCACTCAGGAAAGACTGAAAATAAGCTTGTGGCATCTTTCCTTAAAAGACAGTAAATCATGTAATTCAAGCATCCTTTTATGCTCATAATCGCCTTTTCTCAGCGAGAAAATGCTGTTTTGAAGCCAAGCTTGTATTCAACAATTTCTGCACCAAACTCAGATAAAACTGTGTCTGCCTTCTTATTAAGCCTAAATCCACTCAGCAGAACATATAAACAAGCGTGTGGGATGTTTCCTTAAAAGACAGTAAATGCATGTTAATTCAAGCATCCTTTTATGCTCGTAATCGCCTTTTCTCAGCGAGAAAATGATGTTTTGAAGCCAAGCTTGTATTGAACAATTTTTTTCACCAAACTCAAATAAAACTGTGTCTGCCTTCTTATTTAGCCTAAATCCACTCAGGAGAGACTGAAAATAAGCTTGTGGGATGTTTCCTTAAAAGACAGTCAATGCATGTAATTCAAGCATCCTTTTATGCTCATAATCGCCTTTTCTCAACGAGAAAATGCTGTTTTGAAGCCAAGCTTGTATTGAACAATTTCTGCACCAAACTCAAATGAAACTGTGTCTGCCTTCTTATTTAGCCTAAATCCACTCAGCAGAACTAATAAATATGGTTGTGGGATGTTTCCTTAAAAGACAGTAAATGCATGTAATTCAAGCATCCTTTTATGCTCGCAATCGCCTTTTCTCAGCGAGAAAATGCTGTTTTGAAGCCAAGCTTGTATTGAACAATTTCTGCACCAAACTCAAATAAAACTGTGTCTGCCTTCTTATTTAGCCTAAATTCACTCAGCAGAACTAATAAATATGGTTGTGGGATGTTTTCTTTAAAAGACAGTAAATGCATGTAATTCAAGCATCCTTTTATGCTCATAATCGCCTTTTCTCAGCGAGAAAATGCTGTTTGAAGCCAAGCTTGTATTGAACAATTTCTGCACCAAACTCAAAGAAACTGTGTCTGCCTTCTTATTTAGCCTAAATCCACTCAGCAGAACTAATAAATATGGTTGTGGGATGTTTCCTTAAAAGACAGTAAATGCATGTAATTCAAACATCCTTTTATGCTGTTTAATCGCCTTTTCTCAGCGAGAAAATGCTGTTTTGAAGCCAAGCTTGTATTGAACAATTTCTGCACCAAACTCAAATAAAACTGTGTCTGCCTTCTTATTTAGCCTAAATCCACTCAGCAGAACTAATAAATATGGTTGTGGGATGTTTCCTTAAAAGACAGTAAACGCATGTAATTCAAGCATCTTTTTATGCTCAATCGCCTTTTCTCAGCGAGAAAATGCTGTTTTGAAGCCAAGCTTGTATTGAACAATTTCTGCACCAAACTCAAATAAAACTGTGTCTGCCTTCTTATTTAGCCTAAATCCACTCAGGAGAGACTGAAAATAAGCTTGTGGGATGTTTCCTTAAAAGACAGTAAATGCATGTTAATTCAAGCATCCTTTTATGCTCATAATCGCCTTTTCTCAGCGAGAAAATGTTGTTTTGAAGCCAAGCTTGTATTGAACAATTTCTGCACCAAACTCAAATAAAACTGTGTCTGCCTTCTTATTTAGCCTAAATCCACTCAGCAGAACTAATAAATAAGCTTGTGGGATGTTTCCTTAAAAGACAGTAAATGCATGTAATTCAAGCATTCTTTTATGCTCAATCGCCTTTTCTCAGCGAGAAAATGCTGTTTTGAAGCCAAGCTTGTATTTAACAATTTCTGCACCAAACTCAAATAAAACTGTGTCTGCCTTCTTATTTAGCCTAAATCCACTCAGGAAAGACTGAAAATAAGCTTGTGGCATCTTTCCTTAAAAGACAGTAAATCATGTAATTCAAGCATCCTTTTATGCTCTTAATCGCCTTTTCTCAGCGAGAAAATGCTGTTTTAAAGCCAAGCTTGTATTGAACAATTTCTGCACCAAACTCAAATGAAACTGTGTCTGCCTTCTTATTTAGCCTAAATCCACTCAGCAGAACTAATAAATATGGTTGTGGGATGTTTCCTTAAAAGACAGTAAATGCATGTAATTCAAGCATCCTTTTATGCTCTTAATCGCCTTTTCTCAGCGAGAAAATGCTGTTTTGAAGCCAAGCTTGTATTGAACAATTTCTGCACCAAACTCAAATAAAACTGTGTCTGCCTTCTTATTTAGCCTAAATCCACTCAGCAGAACTAATAAATAAGCTTGTGGGATGTTTCCTTAAAAGACAGTAAATGCATGTAATTCAAGCATTCTTTTATGCTCATAATCGCCTTTTCTCAGCGAGAAAATGCTGTTTTGAAGCCAAGCTTGTATTTAACAATTTCTGCACCAAACTCAAATAAAACTGTGTCTGCCTTCTTATTTAGCCTAAATCCACTCAGGAAAGACTGAAAATAAGCTTGTGGCATCTTTCCTTAAAAGACAGTAAATCATGTAATTCAAGCATCCTTTTTATTGCAATCGCCTTTTCTCAGCGAGAAAATGCTGTTTTGAAGCCAAGCTTGTATTGAACAATTTCTGCACCAAACTCAAATAAAACTGTGTCTGCCTTCTTATTTAGCCTAAATCCACTCAGCGGAACAAATGAATATGGTTGTGGGATGTTTCCTTAAAAGACAGTAAATGCATGTAATTCAAGCATCCTTTTATGCTCGCAATTGCCTTTTCTCAGCGAGAAAATGCTGTTTGAAGCCAAGCTTGTATTGAACAATTTCTGCACCAAACTCAAATAAAACTGTGTCTGCCTTCTTATTTAGCGTAAATCCACTCAGCAGAACATATAAACAAGCTTGTGGGATGTTTCCTTAAAAGACAGTAAATGCATGTAATTCAAGCATCCTTTTATGCTCTTGCAATCGCCTTTTCTCAGCGAGAAAATGCTGTTTTGAAGCCAAGCTTGTATTGAACAATTTCTGCACCAAACTCAAATAAAACTGTGTCTGCCTTCTTATTTAGCCTAAATCCACTCAGCAGAACTAATGAATATGGTTGTGGGATGTTTCCTTAAAAGACAGTAAATGCATGTAATTCAAGCATCCTTTTATGCTCATAATCGCCTTTTCTCAGCGAGAAAATGGTGTTTTGAAGCCAAGCTTGTATTGAACAATTTCTGCACCAAACTAAAAAAAAACTGTGTCTGCCTTCTTATTTAGCCTAAATCCACTCAGCAGAACTAATAAATATGGTTGTGGGATGTTTCCTTAAAAGACAGTAAATGCATGTAATTCAAGCATCCTTTTATGCTCATAATCGCCTTTTCTCAGCGAGAAAATGCTGTTTTGAAGCCAAGCTTGTATTCAACAATTTCTGCACCAAACTCAGATAAAACTGTGTCTGCCTTCTTATTAAGCCTAAATCCACTCAGCAGAACATATAAACAAGCGTGTGGGATGTTTCCTTAAAAGACAGTAAATGCATGTTAATTCAAGCATCCTTTTATGCTCTTAATCGCCTTTTCTCAGCGAGAAAATGATGTTTTGAAGCCAAGCTTGTATTGAACAATTTTTTTCACCAAACTCAAATAAAACTGTGTCTGCCTTCTTATTTAGCCTAAATCCACTCAGGAGAGACTGAAAATAAGCTTGTGGGATGTTTCCTTAAAAGACAGTAAATGCATGTAATTCAAGCATCTTTTATGCTCAGAATCGCCTTTTCTCAGCGAGAAAATGCTGTTTGAAGCCAAGCTTGTATTGAACAATTTTTTCACCAAACTCAAATAAAACTGTGTCTGCCTTCTTATTTAGCCTAAATCCACTCAGGAGAGACTGAAAATAAGCTTGTGGGATGTTTCCTTAAAAGACAGTAAATGCATGTAATTCAAACATCCTTTTATGCTCGCAATCGCCTTTTCTCAGCGAGAAAATGCTGTTTTGAAGCCAAGCTTGTATTGAACAATTTCTGCACCAAACTCAAATAAAACTGTGTCTGCCTTCTTATTTAGCCTAAATCCACTCAACAGAACATATAAACAAGCTTGTGGCATGTTTCCTTAACCCTCGTGCTACCCTGTTCTCACACGGGGAATGCTGGGAGAAAGAGAAAGAGCGGGAGGGGGTGTTTTTAAATCGCTACCCGCCTTTAGCTCTAGGCCCAGAGAGCTAGAGGGGGAAGGGCGCCGATTCGACACGGGGAGTTGGCCCAAAAGTCGTTTTTTTGGGGCTGTTCGCGCACCCTCTACCTCCGCGTCCACCGGGGCTGTTTCCCGCGCATGCGCGTCCTCTCTCTCTTTCTTTCATCTCTCTTTCTTTCATCTCTCCTCCCCATATCACCCCATCTGTCCTCCCCATCTTTCCTCCTCCCCATCTCTTCTCACCCCCTCGACCCACCCGGCCCGCGCATGCGCTTCAGACTGTCATCTCTCATCTCTCTCTCTCTCTCTCTCTCCTTCTTCCTCTCTCTCTCTTTCTCTCTCCCCCCTCCCTCCCTACTCTCAATCCCTCCCCGGGTCCTCCGACCCGAGGCCACACGGGCCTCGCGGAGGAACGGGAACTCTCTGAGACAGGGCCCGGGAGGTTTACGATCCCGGGTCCGCGAGGCCCGAGGAGACGGGACGTCGGGACGCGCGGAGTCCGAGCCCTGGAAGGTTTACGAGCCCGGGTCCGCGAGGCCCCGAGGAGACGGGACGCGTCGGGGCGGAGTCAGGCCCGAGAAGGTCCTCCATCCCGATGTCCCGGGTCCGCCAGGCCCCTAGGGAGACGGCGCGCCCGCCGCGAGGAGTCAGGGTCCGAGAATGTCCTCTATCCTGGGGTCCCCGAGGCCCCACAGCAGACGTGCAGAGTCTGAGCCCAGGTCCAGGGGTCCCTCAGACCCCGCAGCGGAGGGGACGTCGGGAAGGTCCCTCAGACCCGCAGCGGAGGGGACGTCGGTAAGGTCCGCTAGAGCCGGGCGGGGTCCCTCTGACCCGCAGCGCAGGGGCGTCGGGAAGGTCCGCTGGAGCTGGCGGGGTCCCTCTGACCCACAGCGGAGGGGACGTCGGGGGTCCTCAGACCCCGCAGCGGAGGGGACGTCGGTAAGGTCCGCTAGAGCCGGGGGTCCCTCAGACCCCGCAGCGGAGGGGACGCCGGTAAGGTCCGCTAGAGCCGACGGGTCCCTCTGACCCGCAGCGGAGGGGACGTCGGGAAGGTCCGCTGCAGCGGTCGGGTCCTCGGACCCCCAGCGGAGGGGACGTCGGGAAGGTCCGCTGCAGCGGTCGGGTCCTCGGACCCCAGCGGGGGGACGTCGGGGTCCCTCAGACCCCGCAGCGGAGTTGACGACGGGGTCCCTCTGACCCCGCAGCGGAGGGGACGTCGGGAAGGTCCGCTGCAGCGGTCGGGGTCCTCGGTCCCCCAGAGGAGGGGACGTCGGGGTCCTCGGACCCCGCAGCGGAGTCGACGACGCTGGGTCCTCTGACCCCGCAGCGCAGGGGCGTCGGGAAGGTCCGCTGGAGCTGGCGGGTCCTCGGACCCCCAGCGGAGGGGACGTCGGGGTCCTCGGACCCCGCAGCGGAGGGGCCGACGGGGTCCTCGGACCCCACAGGGCAGGGGACGTGGGTAAGGTCCGCTGGAGCGGTCGGGTCCCTCGGACCCCAGCGGAGGGGACGCGGGGGTCCTCTGACCCCGCAGCGGAGGGGCCGACCGGGGTCCTCGGACCCCGCAGCGGAGGGGACGCCGGGGTCCTCGGACCCGCAGCGGAGTTGACGACGGGGTCCTCGGACCCCGCAGGGTAGGGGACGTGGGTAAGGTCCGCTGAGCGGTCGGGGTCCTCGGACCCCAGCGGAGTTGACGCCGGGGTCCCTCTGACCCCGCAGCGGAGGGGCCGACCGGGGTCCTCGGACCCGCAGCGGAGGGGACGTCGGGGTCCTCGGACCCGCAGCGGAGTTGACGACGGGGTCCTCGGACCCCGCAGGGTAGGGGACGTGGGTAAGGTCCGCTGGAGCGGTCGGGGTCCTCGGATCCCCAGCGGAGTTGACGCCGGGGTCCCTCTGACCCCGCAGCGGAGGGGCCGACCGGGGTCCTCGGACCCCGCAGCGGAGGGGACGTCGGGGTCCTCGGACCCGCAGCGGAGTTGACGACGGGGTCCTCGGACCCGCAGGGCAGGGGACGTGGGTAAGGTCCGCTGGAGCGGTCGGGTCCTCGGACCCCCAGCGGAGCGGACGCCGGGAAAGTCCTCGGACCCCCAGCGGAGGGGACTTGGGTAAGCTCCGCTGGAGCGGGCGGGTCCCCTCTGACCCCGCAGCGCAGGGGACGTGGGGAAGGTCCGCTGCAGCGGGCGGGGTCCCTCGGACCCCCGAGTCAACACCCGAAGAGTGTGCAGTGCAAGGGTTATAAGACAGTAAATGCATGTCATTCAAGCATCTTTTTATGCTCGCAATCGCCTTTTCTCAGCGAGAAAATGCTGTTTTGAAGCCAAGCTTGTATTGAACAATTTCTGCACCAAACTCAAATAAAACTGTGTCTGCCTTCTTATTTAGCCTAAATCCACTCAGGAGAGACTGAAAATAAGCTTGTGGGATGTTTCCTTAAAAGACAGTAAATGCATGTTAATTCAAGCATCCTTTTATGCTCGCAATCGCCTTTTCTCAGCGAGAAAATGTTGTTTTGAAGACAAGCTTGTATTGAACAATTTCTGCACCAAACTCAAATAAAACTGTGTCTGCCTTCTTATTTAGCCTAAATCCACTCAGCAGAACTAATTAATATGGTTGTGGGATGTTTCCTTAAAAGACAGTAAATGCATGTCATTCAAGCATCTTTTATGCTCAGAAACGCCTTTTCTCAGCGAGAAAATGCTGTTTTGAAGCCAAGCTTGTATTGAACAATTTCTGCACCAAACTCAAATAAAACTGTGTCTGCCTTCTTATTTAGCCCAAATCCACTCAGCAGAACTAATAAATATGGTTGTGGGATTATTCCTTAAAAGACAGTAAATGCATGTAATTCAAGCATCCTTTTATGCTCGCAATCGCCTTTTCTCAGCGAGAAAATGCTGTTTTGAAGCCAAGCTTGTATTGAACAATTTCTGCACCAAATTCAAATAAAACTGTGTCTGCCTTCTTATTTAGCCTAAATCCACTCAGGAGAGACTCAAAACAAGCTTGTGGCATGTTTCCTTAACCCTTGCACTGCACACTCTTCGGGTGTTGACTCGGGGGTCCGAGGGACCCCGCCCGCTGCAGCGGACCTTCCCCACGTCCCCTGCGCTGCGGGGTCAGAGGGACCCGCCCGCCCAGCGGAGCTTACCCAAGTCCCCTCCGCTGGGGGTCTGAGGGACTTTCCGCGTCCGCTCCGCTGGGGGTCCGAGGACCCGACCGCTCCAGCGGACCTTACCCACGTCCCCTGCCCTGTGGGGTCCGAGGGACCCCGTCGTCAACTCCGCTGCGGGGTCCGGGGACCCCGACGTCCCCCTCCTCTGGGGTCCGAGGACCCCGACCGCTGCAGCGGACCTTCCCGACGTCCCCTCCGCTGCGGGGTCAGAGGGACCCCGTCGTCAACTCCGCTGCGGGGTCTGAGGACCCCGGCGTCCCCTCCGCTGGGGTCCGAGGACCCGCCAGCTCCAGCGGACCTTCCCGACGCCCCTGCGCTGCGGGGTCAGAGGGACCCGCCGGCTCTAGCGGACCTTACCGTCGTCAACTCCGCTGCGGGGTCTGAGGGGACCCCGACGTCCCCTCCGCTGGGGTCCGAGGGACCCCGCCAGCTCCAGCGGACCTTCCCGACGCCCCTGCGCTGCGGGTCAGAGGGACCCGCCCGGCTCTAGCGGACCTTACCGACGTCCCCTCCGCTGCGGGGTCTGAGGGACCCCGACGTCCCCTCCGCTGTGGGTCCGAGGACCCCGCCAGCTCCAGCGGACCTTCCCGACGCCCCTGCGCTGCGGGTCAGAGGGACCCCGCCGGCTCTAGCGGACCTTACCGACGTCCCCTCCGCTGCGGGGTCTGAGGGACCCCGAATTCCCCTCCGCTGTGGGTCCGAGGGACCCCGCCAGCTCCAGCGGACCTTCCCGACGCCCCTGCGCTGCGGGGGTCAGAGGGACCCCGCCGGCTCTAGCGGACCCTACCGACGTCCCCTCCGCTGCGGGGTCTGAGGGACCTTCCCGACGTCCCCTCCGCTGCGGGGTCTGAGGGACCCTGGACCTGGGCTCAGACTCTGCACGTCTGCTGTGGGGCCTCGGGGACCCCAGGATAGAGGACATTCTCGGACCCTGACTCCTCGCGGCCGGGCGCGCCGTCTCCCCTAGGGGCCTCGCGGACCCGAGCCCGAGTAAACCTTCCAGGGCTCGGACTCCGCGCCCCGGCGTCCCGTCTCCTCGGGGCCTCGCGGACCCGGGATCGTAAACCTCCCGGGCCCTGTCTCAGAGAGTCCGGGGACGCCCCGTTCCTACGCGAGGCCCGTGGCCTCGGGTCGGAGGGACCCGGGGAGGGATTGAGAGTAGGGAGGAGGGGGAGAGAGAAAGAAAGAGAGAGAGGAAGAAGGAGAGAGAGAGAGAGAGAGAGAGATGAGAGATGAGAGTCTCAAGAGCGCATGCGCGGGCCGGGTGGGTCGAGGGGGGTGAGAAGAGATGGGGAGGAGGAAAGATGGGGGACAGATGGGGTGATATGGGGAGGAGAGATGAAAGAAAGAGAGATGAAAGAAAAGAGAGAGGACGCGCATGCGCTGGGGAAACAGCCCCGGTGGACGCGCGAGGTAGAGGGTGCGCGAACAGCCCCAAAAACGACTTTGGGCCAACTCCCCGTGTCGAATACGGCTCCCTTCCCCCTCTCGCTCTCTGGGCCTAGAGCTAAAGGCGGGTAGCGATTTAAAAACACCCCCTCTTCCTCCTCCTCTTTCTCTTTCTCCCACCATTCCCGTGTGAGAACAGGGTGGCACGAGGGTTGTGAGAGTGTGAAAATGTTTTTCGGTCACAGAAGACATATCGGCAATGCCGCTGAAATGACTGCACTGTACAATGAGGAGTGCTGAGGGCCGTTGTGAATGAGGACGGTCCCCCCCTCTAGCTCTCTGGGCCTAGAGCTAAAGGCGGGTAGCGATTTAAAAACACCCCCTCCCGCTCTTTCTCTTTCTCCCAGCATTCCCGTGTGAGAACAGGGTAGCACGAGGGATAAAAGGATGCTTGAATTACATGCATTTACTGTCTTTTAAGGAAACATCCCACAACCATATTTATTAGTTCTGCTGAGTGGATTTAGGCTAAATAAGAAGGCAGACACAGTTTCATTTGAGTTTGGTGCAGAAATTGTTCAATACAAGCTTGGCTTCAAAACAGCATTTTCTCGCTGAGAAAAGGCGATTGCGAGCATAAAAAGATGCTTGAATTACATGCATTTACTGTCTTTTAAGGAAACATCCCACAACGATATTTATTAGTTCTGCTGAGTGGATTTAGGCTAAATAAGAAGGCAGACACAGTTTCATTTGAGTTTGGTGCAGAAATTTTTCAATACAAGCTTGGCTTCAAAACAGCATTTTCTCGCTGAGAAAAGGCGATTGCGAGCATAAAAGGATGCTTGAATTACATGCATTTACTGTCTTTTAAGGAAACGTCCTACAAGCCTGTTTATATGTTCTGCTCAGTGGATTTAAGCTAAATAAGAAGGCAGACACAGTTTTAGTTGAGTTTGGTGCAGAAATTGTTCAATACAAGCTTGGCTTCAAAACAGCATTTTCTCGCTGAGAAAAGGCGATTGCGAGCATAAAAGGATGCTTGAATTACATGCATTTACTGTCTTTTAAGGAAACATCCCACAAGCTTATTTTCAGTCTCTCCTGAGTGGATTTAGGCTAAATAAGAAGGCAGACACAGTTTCATTTGAGTTTGGTGCAGAAATTGTTCAATACAAGCTTGGCTTCAAAACAGCATTTTCTCGCTGAGAAAAGGCGATTGCGAGCATAAAAGGATGCTTGAATTAACATGCATTGACTGTCTTTTAAGGAAACATCCCACAAGCTTGTTTATATGTTCTGCTGAGTGGATTTAGGCTAAATAAGAAGGCAGACACAGTTTTATTTGACTTTGGTGCAGAAATTGTTCAATACAAGCTTGATTCAAAACAGCATTTTCTCGCTGAGAAAAGGCGATTTGAGCATAAAAGATGCTTGAATTACATGCATTGACTGTCTTTTAAGGAAACATGCCAACAAGCTTATTTTCGGTCTCTCCTGAGTGGATTTAAGCTAAATAAGAAGGCAGACACAGTTTCATTTGAGTTTGGTGCAGAAATTGTTCAATACAAGCTTGGCTTCAAAACAGCATTTTCTCGCTGAGAAAAGGCGATTATGAGCATAAAAGGATGCTTGAATTACATGCATTTACTGTCTTTTAAGGAAACGTCCCACAAGCCTGTTTATATGTTCTGCTCAGTGGATTTAAGCTAAATAAGAAGGCAGACACAGTTTTATTTGAGTTTGGTGCAGAAATTGTTCAATACAAGCTTGGCTTCAAAACAGCATTTTCTCGCTGAGAAAAGGCGATTGAGCATAAAAGGATGCTTGAATTACATGCATTTACTGTCTTTTAAGGAAACATCCCACAAGCTTATTTTCAGTCTCTCCTGAGTGGATTTAGGCTAAATAAAAAGGCAGACACAGTTTTATTTGAGTTTGGTGCAGAAATTGTTCAATACAAGCTTGGCTTCAAAACAGCAATTTCTCGCTGAGAAAAGGCGATTTGAGCATAAAAAGATGCTTGAATTACATGCATTTACTGTCTTTTAAGGAAACATCCCACAACCATATTTATTAGTTCTGCTGAGTGGATTTAGGCTAAATAAGAAGGCAGACACAGTTTTAGTTGGGTTTGGTGCAGAAATTGTTCAATACAAGCTTGGCTTCAAAACAGCATTTTCTCGCTGAGAAAAGGCGATTAAGCATAAAAGGATGCTTGAATTACATGCATTTACTGTCTTTTAAGGAAACGTCCTACAAGCCTGTTTATATGTTCTGCTCAGTGGATTTAAGCTAAATAAGAAGGCAGACACAGTTTTAGTTGAGTTTGGTGCAGAAATTGTTCAATACAAGCTTGGTTTCAAAACAGCATTTTCTCGCTGAGAAAAGGCGATTGCAGCATAAAAGGATGCTTGAATTACATGCATTTACTGTCTTTTAAGGAAACATCCCACAACCATATTTATTAGTTCTGCTGAGTGGATTTAGGCTAAATAAGAAGGCAGACACAGTTTTATTTGAGTTTGGTGCAGAAATTGTTCAATACAAGCCTGGCTTCAAAACAGCATTTTCTCGCTGAGAAAAGGCGATTGCAAGCATAAAAGGATGCTTGAATGACATGCATTTACTGTCTTTTAAGGAAACATCCCACAAGCTTATTTTCAGTCTCTCCTGAGTGGATTTAGGCTAAATAAGAAGGCAGACACAGTTTTATTTGACTTTGGTGCAGAAATTGTTCAATACAAGCTTGATTCAAAACAGCATTTTCTCGCTGAGAAAAGGCGATTAGAAAGCATAAAAGGATGCTTGAATTACATGCATTTACTGTCTTTTAAGAAAACATGCCACAAGCTTATTTTGAGTCTTTCCTGAGTGGATTTAGGCTAAATAAGAAGGCAGACACAGTTTTATTTGAGTTTGGTGCAGAAATTGTTCAATACAAGCTTGGTTTCAAAACAGCATTTTCTCGCTGAGAAAAGGCGATTATGCGAGCATAAAAGGATGCTTGAATTACATGCATTTACTGTCTTTTAAGGAAACATCCCACAACCATATTTATTAGTTCTGCTGAGTGGATTTAGGCTAAATAAGAAGGCAGACACAGTTTCATTTGAGTTTGGTGCAGAAATTGTTCAATACAAGCTTGGTTTCAAAACAGCATTTTCTCGCTGAGAAAAGGCGATTTGAGCATAAAAGGATGCTTGAATTACATGCATTTACTGTCTTTTAAGGAAACTTCCCACAACCATACTTATTAGTTCTGCTGAGTGGATTTGGGCTAAATAAGAAGGCAGACACAGTTTTATTTGACTTTGGTGCAGAAATTGTTCAATACAAGCTTGGTTTCAAAACAGCATTTTCTCGCTGAGAAAAGGCGACATGAGCATAAAAGGATGCTTGAATTACATGCATTTACTGTCTTTTAAGGAAACATCCCACAACCATATTTATTAGTTCTGCTGAGTGGATTTAGGCTAAATAAGAAGGCAGACACAGTTTCATTTGAGTTTGGTGCAGAAATTGTTCAATACAAGCCTGGCTTCAAAACAGCATTTTCTCGCTGAGAAAAGGCGATTGCAAGCATAAAAGGATGCTTGAATGACATGCATTTACTGTCTTTTAAGGAAACATCCCACAAGCTTATTTTCAGTCTCTCCTGAGTGGATTTAGGCTAAATAAGAAGGCAGACACAGTTTCATTTGAGTTTGGTGCAGAAATTGTTCAATACAATCTTGGCTTCAAAACAGCATTTTCTCGCTGAGAAAAGGCGATTGCGAGCATAAAAGGATGCTTGAATTAACATGCATTTACTGTCTTTTAAGGAAACATCCCACAAGCTTGTTTATATGTTCTGCTGAGTGGATTTAGGCTAAATAAGAAGGCAGACACAGTTTTATTTGACTTTGGTGCAGAAATTGTTCAATACAAGCTTGATTCAAAACAGCATTTTCTCGCTGAGAAAATGCGATTAGCATAAAAGGATGCTTGAATTACATGCATTTACTGTCTTTTAAGGAAACATCCCACAACCATATTTATTAGTTCTGCTGAGTGGATTTAGGCTAAATAAGAAGGCAGACACAGTTTCATTTGAGTTTGGTGCAGAAATTGTTCAATACAAGCTTGGCTTCAAAACAGCATTTTCTCGCTGAGAAAAGGCGATTATGAGCATAAAAGGATGCTTGAATTACATGCATTTACTGTCTTTTAAGGAAACTTCCCACAACCATATTTATTAGTTCTGCTGAGTGGATTTGGGCTAAATAAGAAGGCAGACACAGTTTTATTTGACTTTGGTGCAGAAATTGTTCAATACAAGCTTGGCTTCAAAACAGCATTTTCTCGCTGAGAAAAGGCGATTATGAGCATAAAAGGATGCTTGAATTACATGCATTTACTGTCTTTTAAGGAAACATCCCACAACCATATTTATTAGTTCTGCTGAGTGGATTTAGGCTAAATAAGAAGGCAGACACAGTTTCATTTGAGTTTGGTGCAGAAATTGTTCAATACAAGCCTGGCTTCAAAACAGCATTTTCTCGCTGAGAAAAGGCGATTGCAAGCATAAAAGGATGCTTGAATGACATGCATTTACTGTCTTTTAAGGAAACATCCCACAAGCTTATTTTCAGTCTCTCCTGAGTGGATTTAGGCTAAATAAGAAGGCAGACACAGTTTCATTTGAGTTTGGTGCAGAAATTGTTCAATACAATCTTGGCTTCAAAACAGCATTTTTCGCTGAGAAAAGGCGACATGAGCATAAAAGGATGCTTGAATTAACATGCATTTACTGTCTTTTAAGGAAACATCCCACAAGCTTGTTTATATGTTCTGCTGAGTGGATTTAGGCTAAATAAGAAGGCAGACACAGTTTTATTTGACTTTGGTGCAGAAATTGTTCAATACAAGCTTGATTCAAAACAGCATTTTCTCGCTGAGAAAAGGCGATTGCGAGCATAAAAAGATGCTTGAATTACATGCATTGACTGTCTTTTAAGGAAACATGCCAACAAGCTTATTTTCGGTCTCTCCTGAGTGGATTTTGGCTAAATAAAAGGCAGACACAGTTTTATTTGAGTTTGGTGCAGAAATTGTTCAATACAAGCTTGGCTTCAAAACAGCATTTTCTCTCTGAGAAAAGGCGATTATGAGCATAAAAGGATGCTTGAATTACATGCATTTACTGTCTTTTAAGGAAACGTCCCACAAGCCTGTTTATATGTTCTGCTCAGTGGATTTAAGCTAAATAAGAAGGCAGACACAGTTTTATTTGAGTTTGGTGCAGAAATTGTTCAATACAAGCTTGGCTTCAAAACAGCATTTTCTCGCTGAGAAAAGGCGATTATGAGCATAAAAGGATGCTTGAATTACATGCATTTACTGTCTTTTAAGAAACATCCCACAAGCTTATTTTCAGTCTCTCCTGAGTGGATTTAGGCTAAATAAAAAGGCAGACACAGTTTTATTTGAGTTTGGTGCAGAAATTGTTCAATACAAGCTTGGCTTAATTACATGCATTTACTGTCTTTTAAGGAAACATCCCACAACCATATTTATTAGTTCTGCTGAGTGGATTTAGGCTAAATAAGAAGGCAGACACAGTTTCATTTGAGTTTGGTGCAGAAATTGTTCAATACAAGCTTGGCTTTAAAACAGCATTTTCTCGCTGAGAAAAGGCGATTCGAGCATAAAAGGATCCTTTAATTACATGCATTTAGTGTCTTTTAAGGAAACATCCCACAAGCTTATTTTCAGTCTCTCCTGAGTGGATTTAGGCTAAATAAGAAGGCAGACACAGTTTTAGTTGGGTTTGGTGCAGAAATTGTTCAATACAAGCTTGGCTTCAAAACAGCATTTTCTCTCTGAGAAAAGGCGATTTGAGCATAAAAGGATGCTTGAATTACATGCATTTACTGTCTTTTAAGGAAACATCCCACAACCATATTTATTAGTTCTGCTGAGTGGATTTAGGCTAAATAAGAAGGCAGACACAGTTTTATTTGAGTTTGGTGCAGAAATTGTTCAATACAAGCCTGGCTTCAAAACAGCATTTTCTCGCTGAGAAAAGGCGATTATGAAAGCATAAAAGGATGCTTGAATTACATGCATTTACTGTCTTTTAAGGAAACATCCCACAACCATATTTATTAGTTCTGCTGAGTGGATTTAGGCTAAATAAGAAGGCAGACACAGTTTTATTTGAGTTTGGTGCAGAAATTGTTCAATACAAGCCTGGCTTTCAAAACAGCATTTTCTCGCTGAGAAAAGGCGATTGCAAGCATAAAAGGATGCTTGAATGACATGCATTTACTGTCTTTTAAGGAAACATCCCACAAGCTTATTTTCAGTCTCTCCTGAGTGGATTTAGGCTAAATAAGAAGGCAGACACAGTTTCATTTGAGTTTGGTGCAGAAATTGTTCAATACAAGCTTGGCTTCAAAACAGCATTTTCTCGCTGAGAAAAGGCGACAAGTAGCATAAAAGGATGCTTGAATTAACATGCATTTACTGTCTTTTAAGGAAACATCCCACAAGCTTGTTTATATGTTCTGCTGAGTGGATTTAGGCTAAATAAGAAGGCAGACACAGTTTTATTTGACTTTGGTGCAGAAATTGTTCAATACAAGCTTGATTCAAAACAGCATTTTCTCGCTGAGAAAAGGCGATTGCGAGCATAAAAGGATGCTTGAATTACATGCATTTACTGTCTTTTAAGAAAACATGCCACAAGCTTATTTTGAGTCTTTCCTGAGTGGATTTAGGCTAAATAAGAAGGCAGACACAGTTTTATTTGAGTTTGGTGCAGAAATTGTTCAATACAAGCTTGGCTTCAAACAGCATTTTCTCGCTGAGAAAAGGCGATTATGAGCATAAAAGGATGCTTGAATTACATGCATTTACTGTCTTTTAAGGAAACGTCCCACAAGCCTGTTTATATGTTCTGCTCAGTGGATTTAAGCTAAATAAGAAGGCAGACACAGTTTCATTTGAGTTTGGTGCAGAAATTGTTCAATACAAGCTTGGCTTCAAAACAGCATTTTCTCGCTGAGAAAAGGCGATTGCAGCATAAAAGGATGCTTGAATTACATGCATTTACTGTCTTTTAAGGAAACATCCCACAACCATATTTATTAGTTCTGCTGAGTGGATTTGGGCTAAATAAGAAGGCAGACACAGTTTTATTTGACTTTGGTGCAGAAATTGTTCAATACAAGCTTGATTCAAAACAGCATTTTCTCGCTGAGAAAAGGCGATTGTGAGCATAAAAGGATGCTTGAATTACATGCATTTACTGTCTTTTAAAAAACATGCCACAAGCTTATTTTGAGTTTCTCCTGAGTGGATTTAGGCTAAATAAGAAGGCAGACACAGTTTTATTTGAGTTTGGTGCAGAAATTGTTCAATACAAGCTGGGCTTCAAAACAGCATTTTCTCGCTGAGAAAAGGCGATTTGCAGCATAAAAGGATGCTTGAATTACATGCATTTACTGTCTTTTAAGGAAACGTCCCACAAGCCTGTTTATATGTTCTGCTCAGTGGATTTAAGCTAAATAAGAAGGCAGACACAGTTTTATTTGAGTTTGGTGCAGAAATTGTTCAATACAAGCTTGGCTTCAAAACAGCATTTTCTCGCTGAGAAAAGGCGATTTGAGCATAAAAGGATGCTTGAATTACATGCATTTACTGTCTTTTAAGGAAACATCCCACAACCATATTTATTAGTTCTGCTGAGTGGATTTAGGCTAAATAAGAAGGCAGACACAGTTTCATTTGAGTTTGGTGCAGAAATTGTTCAATACAAGCTTGGTTTCAAAACAGCATTTTCTCGCTGAGAAAAGGCGATTATGTAGCATAAAAGGATGCTTGAATTACATGCATTTACTGTCTTTAAAGGAAACATCCCACAACCATATTTATTAGTTCTGCTGAGTGGATTTGGGCTAAATAAGAAGGCAGACACAGTTTTATTTGAGTTTGGTGCAGAAATTGTTCAATACAAGCCTGGCTTCAAAACAGCATTTTCTCGCTGAGAAAAGGCGATTATGAGCATAAAAGGATGCTTGAATTACATGCATTTACTGTCTTTTAAGGAAACTTCCCACAACCATATTTATTAGTTCTGCTGAGTGGATTTGGGCTAAATAAGAAGGCAGACACAGTTTTATTTGACTTTGGTGCAGAAATTGTTCAATACAAGCTTGGCTTCAAAACAGCATTTTCTCGCTGAGAAAAGGCGATTAGTGAGCATAAAAGGATGCTTGAATTACATGCATTTACTGTCTTTTAAGGAAACATCCCACAACCATATTTATTAGTTCTGCTGAGTGGATTTAGGCTAAATAAGAAGGCAGACACAGTTTCATTTGAGTTTGGTGCAGAAATTGTTCAATACAAGCCTGGCTTCAAAACAGCATTTTCTCGCTGAGAAAGGCGATTGCAAGCATAAAAGGATGCTTGAATGACATGCATTTACTGTCTTTTAAGGAAACATCCCACAAGCTTATTTTCAGTCTCTCCTGAGTGGATTTAGGCTAAATAAGAAGGCAGACACAGTTTCATTTGAGTTTGGTGCAGAAATTGTTCAATACAATCTTGGCTTCAAAACAGCATTTTCTCGCTGAGAAAAGGCGATTAAGAGCATAAAAGGATGCTTGAATTAACATGCATTTACTGTCTTTTAAGGAAACATCCACAAGCTTGTTTATATGTTCTGCTGAGTGGATTTAGGCTAAATAAGAAGGCAGACACAGTTTTATTTGACTTTGGTGCAGAAATTGTTCAATACAAGCTTGATTCAAAACAGCATTTTCTCGCTGAGAAAAGGCGATTGCGAGCATAAAAGATGCTTGAATTACATGCATTGACTGTCTTTTAAGGAAACATGCCAACAAGCTTATTTTCGGTCTCTCCTGAGTGGATTTTGGCTAAATAAAAGGCAGACACAGTTTTATTTGAGTTTGGTGCAGAAATTGTTCAATACAAGCTTGGCTTCAAAACAGCATTTTCTCTCTGAGAAAAGGCGATTATGAGCATAAAAGGATGCTTGAATTACATGCATTTACTGTCTTTTAAGGAAACGTCCCACAAGCCTGTTTATATGTTCTGCTCAGTGGATTTAAGCTAAATAAGAAGGCAGACACAGTTTTATTTGAGTTTGGTGCAGAAATTGTTCAATACAAGCTTGGCTTCAAAACAGCATTTTCTCGCTGAGAAAAGGCGATTATGAGCATAAAAGGATGCTTGAATTACATGCATTTACTGTCTTTTAAGAAACATCCCACAAGCTTATTTTCAGTCTCTCCTGAGTGGATTTAGGCTAAATAAAAAGGCAGACACAGTTTTATTTGAGTTTGGTGCAGAAATTGTTCAATACAAGCTTGGCTTAATTACATGCATTTACTGTCTTTTAAGGAAACATCCCACAACCATATTTATTAGTTCTGCTGAGTGGATTTAGGCTAAATAAGAAGGCAGACACAGTTTCATTTGAGTTTGGTGCAGAAATTGTTCAATACAAGCTTGGCTTCAAAACAGCATTTTCTCGCTGAGAAAAGGCGATTATGAGCATAAAAGGATCCTTTAATTACATGCATTTAGTGTCTTTTAAGGAAACATCCCACAAGCTTATTTTCAGTCTCTCCTGAGTGGATTTAGGCTAAATAAGAAGGCAGACACAGTTTTAGTTGGGTTTGGTGCAGAAATTGTTCAATACAAGCTTGGCTTCAAAACAGCATTTTCTCTCTGAGAAAAGGCGATTCTGAGCATAAAAGGATGCTTGAATTACATGCATTTACTGTCTTTTAAGGAAACATCCCACAACCATATTTATTAGTTCTGCTGAGTGGATTTAGGCTAAATAAGAAGGCAGACACAGTTTTATTTGAGTTTGGTGCAGAAATTGTTCAATACAAGCCTGGCTTCAAAACAGCATTTTCTCGCTGAGAAAAGGCGATTATTGAGCATAAAAGGATGCTTGAATTACATGCATTTACTGTCTTTTAAGGAAACATCCCACAACCATATTTATTAGTTCTGCTGAGTGGATTTAGGCTAAATAAGAAGGCAGACACAGTTTTATTTGAGTTTGGTGCAGAAATTGTTCAATACAAGCCTGGCTTCAAAACAGCATTTTCTCGCTGAGAAAAGGCGATTGCAAGCATAAAAGGATGCTTGAATGACATGCATTTACTGTCTTTTAAGGAAACATCCCACAAGCTTATTTTCAGTCTCTCCTGAGTGGATTTAGGCTAAATAAGAAGGCAGACACAGTTTCATTTGAGTTTTGTGCAGAAATTGTTCAATACAAGCTTGGCTTCAAAACAGCATTTTCTCGCTGAGAAAAGGCGATTATGAGCATAAAAGGATGCTTGAATTAACATGCATTTACTGTCTTTTAAGGAAACATCCCACAAGCTTGTTTATATGTTCTGCTGAGTGGATTTAGGCTAAATAAGAAGGCAGACACAGTTTTATTTGACTTTGGTGCAGAAATTGTTCAATACAAGCTTGATTCAAAACAGCATTTTCTCGCTGAGAAAAGGCGATTGCGAGCATAAAAGGATGCTTGAATTACATGCATTTACTGTCTTTTAAGAAAACATGCCACAAGCTTATTTTGAGTCTTTCCTGAGTGGATTTAGGCTAAATAAGAAGGCAGACACAGTTTTATTTGAGTTTGGTGCAGAAATTGTTCAATACAAGCTTGGCTTCAAAACAGCATTTTCTCGCTGAGAAAAGCGATTTAACATATAAAAGGATGCTTGAATTACATGCATTTACTGTCTTTTAAGGAAACGTCCCACAAGCCTGTTTATATGTTCTGCTCAGTGGATTTAAACTAAATAAGAAGGCAGACACAGTTTCATTTGAGTTTGGTGCAGAAATTGTTCAATACAAGCTTGGCTTCAAAACAGCATTTTCTCGCTGAGAAAAGGCGATTAGTGAGCATAAAAGGATGCTTGAATTACATGCATTTACTGTCTTTTAAGGAAACATCCCACAACCATATTTATTAGTTCTGCTGAGTGGATTTGGGCTAAATAAGAAGGCAGACACAGTTTTATTTGACTTTGGTGCAGAAATTGTTCAATACAAGCTTGATTCAAAACAGCATTTTCTCGCTGAGAAAAGGCGATTTGAGCATAAAAGGATGCTTGAATTACATGCATTTACTGTCTTTTAAAAAACATGCCACAAGCTTATTTTGAGTTTCTCCTGAGTGGATTTAGGCTAAATAAGAAGGCAGACACAGTTTTATTTGAGTTTGGTGCAGAAATTGTTCAATACAAGCTGGGCTTCAAAACAGCATTTTCTCGCTGAGAAAAGGCGATTACGAGCATAAAAGGATGCTTGAATTACATGCATTTACTGTCTTTTAAGGAAACGTCCCACAAGCCTGTTTATATGTTCTGCTCAGTGGATTTAAGCTAAATAAGAAGGCAGACACAGTTTTATTTGAGTTTGGTGCAGAAATTGTTCAATACAAGCTTGGCTTCAAAACAGCATTTTCTCGCTGAGAAAAGGCGATTATGAGCATAAAAGGATGCTTGAATTACATGCATTTACTGTCTTTTAAGGAAACATCCCACAACCATATTTATTAGTTCTGCTGAGTGGATTTAGGCTAAATAAGAAGGCAGACACAGTTTCATTTGAGTTTGGTGCAGAAATTGTTCAATACAAGCTTGGCTTCAAAACAGCATTTTCTCGCTGAGAAAAGGCGATTATGAGCATAAAAGGATGCTTGAATTACATGCATTTACTGTCTTTTAAGGAAACATCCCACAACCATATTTATTAGTTCTGCTGAGTGGATTTGGGCTAAATAAGAAGGCAGACACAGTTTTATTTGAGTTTGGTGCAGAAATTGTTCAATACAAGCCTGGCTTCAAAACAGCATTTTCTCGCTGAGAAAAGACGATTGCGAGCATAAAAGGATGCTTGAATTACATGCATTTACTGTCTTTTAAGGAAACATCCCACAAGCTTATTTTCAGTCTCTCCTGAGTGGATTTAGGCTAAATAAGAAGGCAGACACAGTTTCAATTGAGTTTGGTGCAGAAATTGTTCAATACAAGCTTGGCTTCAAAACAGCATTTTCTCGCTGAGAAAAGGCGATTGCGAGCATAAAAGGATGCTTGAATTAACATGCATTTACTGTCTTTTAAGGAAACATGCCACAAGCTTGTTTATATGTTCTTCTGAGTGGATTTAGGCTAAATAAGAAGGCAGACACAGTTTTATTTGAGTTTGGTGCAGAAATTGTTGAATACAAACTTGGTTTTCAAAACAGCATTTTCTCGGTGAAAAAATGCGATTAGCATAGCATAAAAGGATGCTTGAATTACATGCATTGACTGTCTTTTAAGGAAACATCCCACAAGCTTATTTTCGGTCTCTCCTGAGTGGATTTAGGCTAAATAAGAAGGCAGACACAGTTTTATTTGAGTTTGGGCAGAAATTGTTCAATACAAGCTTAGCTTCAAAACAGCATTTTCTCGCTGAGAAAAGGCGACATGAAAGCATAAAAGGATGCTTGAATTAACATGCATTTACTGTCTTTTAAGGAAACATCCCACAAGCTTATTTTCAGTCTCTCCTGAGTGGATTTAGGCTAAATAAGAAGGCAGACACAGTTTTATTTGAGTTTGGTGCAGAAATTGTTCAATACAAGCTTGGCTTCAAAACAGCATTTTCTCGCTGAGAAAAGGCGATTTGAGCATAAAAGGATGCTTGAATTAACATGCATTTACTGTCTTTTAAGGAAACATCCCACAAGCTTATTTTCAGTCTCTCCTGAGTGGATTTAGGCTAAATAAGAAGGCAGACACAGTTTTATTTGAGTTTGGTGCAGAAATTGTTCAATACAAGCTTGGCTTCAAAACAGCATTTTCTCGCTGAGAAAAGGCGATTATGAGCATAAAATGATGCTTGAATTACATGCATTGACTGTCTTTTAAGGAAACGTCCCACAAGCCTGTTTATATGTTCTGCTCAGTGGATTTAAGCTAAATAAGAAGGCAGGCACAGTTTTATTTGAGTTTGGTGCAGAAATTGTTCAATACAAGCTTGGCTTCAAAACAGCATTTTCTCGCTGGGAAAAGGCGATTAGTGAGCATAAAAGGATGCTTTAATTACATGCATTTACTGTCTTTTAAGGAAACATCCCACAACCATATTTATTAGTTCTGCTGAGTGGATTTGGGCTAAATAAGAAGGCAGACACAGTTTTATTTGAGTTTGGTGCAGAAATTGTTGAATACAAACTTGGTTTTCAAAACAGCATTTTCTCGGTGAAAAAATGCGATTGCGAGCATAAAAGGATGCTTGAATTACATGCATTGACTGTCTTTTAAGGAAACATCCCACAAGCTTATTTTCGGTCTCTCCTGAGTGGATTTAGGCTAAATAAGAAGGCAGACACAGTTTTATTTGAGTTTGGTGCAGAAATTGTTCAATACAAGCTTGGCTTTAAAACAGCATTTTCTCGCTGAGAAAAGGCGATGAGCATAAAAGATGCTTGAATTACATGCGTTTACTGTCTTTTAAGGAAACATCCCACAACCATATTTATTAGTTCTGCTTAGTGGATTTAGGCTAAATAAGAAGGCAGACACAGTTTTAGTTGGGTTTGGTGCAGAAATTGTTCAATACAAGCTTGGCTTCAAAACAGCATTTTCTCGCTGAGAAAAGGCGATTATGAGCATAAAAGGATGCTTGAATTACATGCATTTACTGTCTTTTAAGGAAACGTCCTACAAGCCTGTTTATATGTTCTGCTCAGTGGATTTAAGCTAAATAAGAAGGCAGACACAGTTTTAGTTGAGTTTGGTGCAGAAATTGTTCAATACAAGCTTGGCTTCAAAACAGCATTTTCTCGCTGAGAAAAGGCGATTGCGAGCATAAAAGGATGCTTGAATTACATGCATTTACTGTCTTTTAAGGAAACATCCCACAACCATATTTATTAGTTCTGCTGAGTGGATTTAGGCTAAATAAGAAGGCAGACACAGTTTCATTTGAGTTTGGTGCAGAAATTGTTCAATACAAGCCTGGTTTCAAAACAGCATTTTCTCGCTGAGAAAGGCGATTGCAAGCATAAAAGGATGCTTGAATGACATGCATTTACTGTCTTTTAAGGAAACATCCCACAAGCTTATTTTCAGTCTCTCCTGAGTGGATTTAGGCTAAATAAGAAGGCAGACACAGTTTCATTTGAGTTTGGTGCAGAAATTGTTCAATACAAGCTTGATTCAAAACAGCATTTTCTCGCTGAGAAAAGGCGATTAGTAGCATAAAAGATGCTTGAATTACATGCATTGACTGTCTTTTAAGGAAACATGCCAACAAGCTTATTTTCGGTCTCTCCTGAGTGGATTTTGGCTAAATAAAAGGCAGACACAGTTTTATTTGAGTTTGGTGCAGAAATTGTTCAATACAAGCTTGGTTTCAAAACAGCATTTTCTCTCTGAGAAAAGGCGATTAATGAGCATAAAAGGATGCTTGAATTACATGCATTTACTGTCTTTTAAGGAAACGTCCCACAAGCCTGTTTATATGTTCTGCTCAGTGGATTTAAGCTAAATAAGAAGGCAGACACAGTTTTATTTGAGTTTGGTGCAGAAATTGTTCAATACAAGCTTGGTTTAAAACAGCATTTTCTCGCTGAGAAAAGGCGATTAAGTAGCATAAAAGGATGCTTGAATTACATGCATTTACTGTCTTTTAAGAAACATCCCACAAGCTTATTTTCAATCTCTCCTGAGTGGATTTAGGCTAAATAAAAAGGCAGACACAGTTTTATTTGAGTTTGGTGCAGAAATTGTTCAATACAAGCTTGGCTTAATTACATGCATTTACTGTCTTTTAAGGAAACATCCCACAACCATATTTATTAGTTCTGCTGAGTGGATTTAGGCTAAATAAGAAGGCAGACACAGTTTCATTTGAGTTTGGTGCAGAAATTGTTCAATACAAGCTTGGCTTCAAAACAGCATTTTCTCGCTGAGAAAAGGCGACATGTAGCATAAAAGGATCCTTTAATTACATGCATTTAGTGTCTTTTAAGGAAACATCCACAAGCTTATTTTCAGTCTCTCCTGAGTGGATTTAGGCTAAATAAGAAGGCAGACACAGTTTTAGTTGGGTTTGGTGCAGAAATTGTTCAATACAAGCTTGGCTTAAAACAGCATTTTCTCTCTGAGAAAAGGCGATTTGAAAGCATAAAAGGATGCTTGAATTACATGCATTTACTGTCTTTTAAGGAAACATCCCACAACCATATTTATTAGTTCTGCTGAGTGGATTTAGGCTAAATAAGAAGACAGACACAGTTTTATTTGAGTTTGGTGCAGAAATTGTTCAATACAAGCCTGGCTTCAAAACAGCATTTTCTCGCTGAGAAAAGGCGATTATGAGCATAAAAGGATGCTTGAATTACATGCATTTACTGTCTTTTAAGGAAACATCCCACAACCATATTTATTAGTTCTGCTGAGTGGATTTAGGCTAAATAAGAAGGCAGACACAGTTTTATTTGAGTTTGGTGCAGAAATTGTTCAATACAAGCCTGGTTTAAAACAGCATTTTCTCGCTGAGAAAAGGCGATTGCAAGCATAAAAGGATGCTTGAATGACATGCATTTACTGTCTTTTAAGGAAACATCCCACAAGCTTATTTTCAGTCTCTCCTGAGTGGATTTAGGCTAAATAAGAAGGCAGACACAGTTTCATTTGAGTTTGGTGCAGAAATTGTTCAATACAAGCTTGGCTTCAAAACAGCATTTTCTCGCTGAGAAAAGGCGATTATGAGCATAAAAGGATGCTTGAATTAACATGCATTTACTGTCTTTTAAGGAAACATCCCACAAGCTTGTTTATATGTTCTGCTGAGTGGATTTAGGCTAAATAAGAAGGCAGACACAGTTTTATTTGACTTTGGTGCAGAAATTGTTCAATACAAGCTTGATTCAAAACAGCATTTTCTCGCTGAGAAAAGGCGATTATGAGCATAAAAGGATGCTTGAATTACATGCATTTACTGTCTTTTAAGAAAACATGCCACAAGCTTATTTTGAGTCTTTCCTGAGTGGATTTAGGCTAAATAAGAAGGCAGACACAGTTTTATTTGAGTTTGGTGCAGAAATTGTTCAATACAAGCTTGGTTTCAAAACAGCATTTTCTCGCTGAGAAAAGGCGATTATGAGCATAAAAGGATGCTTGAATTACATGCATTTACTGTCTTTTAAGGAAACGTCCCACAAGCCTGTTTATATGTTCTGCTCAGTGGATTTAAGCTAAATAAGAAGGCAGACACAGTTTCATTTGAGTTTGGTGCAGAAATTGTTCAATACAAGCTTGGCTTCAAAACAGCATTTTCTCGCTGAGAAAAGGCGATTGCGAGCATAAAAGGATGCTTGAATTACATGCATTTACTGTCTTTTAAGGAAACATCCCACAACCATATTTATTAGTTCTGCTGAGTGGATTTGGGCTAAATAAGAAGGCAGACACAGTTTTATTTGACTTTGGTGCAGAAATTGTTCAATACAAGCTTGGATTCAAAACAGCATTTTCTCGCTGAGAAAAGGCGATTGCGAGCATAAAAGGATGCTTGAATTACATGCATTTACTGTCTTTTAAAAAAACATGCCACAAGCTTATTTTGAGTCTCTCCTGAGTGGATTTAGGCTAAATAAGAAGGCAGACACAGTTTTATTTGAGTTTGGTGCAGAAATTGTTCAATACAAGCTGGGCTTCAAAACAGCATTTTCTCGCTGAGAAAAGGCGATGGCGAGCATAAAAGGATGCTTGAATTACATGCATTTACTGTCTTTTAAGGAAACGTCCCACAAGCCTGTTTATATGTTCTGCTCAGTGGATTTAAGCTAAATAAGAAGGCAGACACAGTTTTATTTGAGTTTGGTGCAGAAATTGTTCAATACAAGCTTGGTTTCAAAACAGCATTTTCTCGCTGAGAAAAGGCGATTATGAGCATAAAAGGATGCTTGAATTACATGCATTTACTGTCTTTTAAGGAAACATCCCACAACCATATTTATTAGTTCTGCTGAGTGGATTTAGGCTAAATAAGAAGGCAGACACAGTTTCATTTGAGTTTGGTGCAGAAATTGTTCAATACAAGCTTGGCTTCAAAACAGCATTTTCTCGCTAAGAAAAGGCGATTTGCATGAGCATAAAAGGATGCTTGAATTACATGCATTTACTGTCTTTTAAGGAAACATCCCACAACCATATTTATTAGTTCTGCTGAGTGGATTTGGGCTAAATAAGAAGGCAGACACAGTTTTATTTGAGTTTGGTGCAGAAATTGTTCAATACAAGCCTGGTTTCAAAACAGCATTTTCTCGCTGAGAAAAGGCGATTAAGAGCATAAAAGGATGCTTGAATTACATGCATTTACTGTCTTTTAAGGAAACATCCACAAGCTTATTTTCAGTCTCTCCTGAGTGGATTTAGGCTAAATAAGAAGGCAGACACAGTTTCAATTGAGTTTGGTGCAGAAATTGTTCAATACAAGCTTGGTTTAAAACAGCATTTTCTCGCTGAGAAAAGGCGATTAAGTGAGCATAAAAGGATGCTTGAATTAACATGCATTTACTGTCTTTTAAGGAAACATGCCACAAGCTTGTTTATATGTTCTTCTGAGTGGATTTAGGCTAAATAAGAAGGCAGACACAGTTTTATTTGAGTTTGGTGCAGAAATTGTTGAATACAAACTTGGTTTTCAAAACAGCATTTTCTCGGTGAAAAATGCGATTTGAGCATAAAAGGATGCTTGAATTACATGCATTGACTGTCTTTTAAGGAAACATCCCACAAGCTTATTTTCGGTCTCTCCTGAGTGGATTTAGGCTAAATAAGAAGGCAGACACAGTTTTATTTGAGTTTGGGCAGAAATTGTTCAATACAAGCTTAGCTTCAAAACAGCATTTTCTCGCTGAGAAAAGGCGATTGTGAGCATAAAAGGATGCTTGAATTAACATGCATTTACTGTCTTTTAAGGAAACATCCCACAAGATTATTTTCAGTCTCTCCTGAGTGGATTTAGGCTAAATAAGAAGGCAGACACAGTTTTATTTGAGTTTGGTGCAGAAATTGTTCAATACAAGCTTGGCTTCAAAACAGCATTTTCTCGCTGAGAAAAGGCGATTATGTAGCATAAAAGGATGCTTGAATTAACATGCATTTACTGTCTTTTAAGGAAACATCCCACAAGCTTATTTTCAGTCTCTCCTGAGTGGATTTAGGCTAAATAAGAAGGCAGACACAGTTTTATTTGAGTTTGGTGCAGAAATTGTTCAATACAAGCTTGGTTTCAAAACAGCATTTTCTCGCTGAGAAAAGGCGATTATGAGCATAAAATGATGCTTGAATTACATGCATTGACTGTCTTTTAAGGAAACGTCCCACAAGCCTGTTTATATGTTCTGCTCAGTGGATTTAAGCTAAATAAGAAGGCAGGCACAGTTTTATTTGAGTTTGGTGCAGAAATTGTTCAATACAAGCTTGGTTTCAAAACAGCATTTTCTCGCTGAGAAAAGGCGATTACAGAGCATAAAAGGATGCTTGAATTACATGCATTTACTGTCTTTTAAGGAAACATCCCACAAGCTTATTTTCAGTCTCTCCTGAGTGGATTTAGGCTAAATAAGAAGGCAGACACAGTTTTATTTGAGTTTGGTGCAGAAATTGTTCAATACAAGCTTGGCTTCAAAACAGCATTTTTCGCTGAGAAAAGGCGATTAAGTGAGCATAAAAGATTCTTGAATTACATGCATTTACTGTCTTTTAAGGAAACATCCCACAACCATATTTATTAGTTCTGCTGAGTGGATTTAGGCTAAATAAGAAGGCAGACACAGTTTCATTTGAGTTTGGTGCAGAAATTGTTCAATACAAGCTTGGTTTTAAAACAGCATTTTCTCGCTGAGAAAAGGCGATTTGCGAGCATAAAATGATGCTTGAATTACATGCATTGACTGTCTTTTAAGGAAACATGCCAACAAGCTTATATTCGGTCTCTCCTGAGTGGATTTTGGCTAAATAAGAAGGCAGACACAGTTTTATTTGAGTTTGGTGCAGAAATTGTTCAATACAAGCTTGATTCAAACAGCATTTTCTCGCTGAGAAAAGGCGATTGCGAGCATAAAAGGATGCTTGAATTACATGCATTTACTGTCTTTTAAAAAAACATGCCACAAGCTTATTTTGAGTCTCTCCTGAGTGGATTTAGGCTAAATAAGAAGGCAGACACAGTTTTATTTGAGTTTGGTGCAGAAATTGTTCAATACAAGCTGGGCTTCAAAACAGCATTTTCTCGCTGAGAAAAGGCGATTATGAGCATAAAAGGATGCTTGAATTACATGCATTTACTGTCTTTTAAGGAAACGTCCCACAAGCCTGTTTATATGTTCTGCTCAGTGGATTTAAGCTAAATAAGAAGGCAGACACAGTTTTATTTGAGTTTGGTGCAGAAATTGTTCAATACAAGCTTGGCTTCAAAACAGCATTTTCTCGCTGAGAAAAGGCGATTGCGAGCATAAAAGGATGCTTGAATTACATGCATTTACTGTCTTTTAAGGAAACATCCCACAACCATATTTATTAGTTCTGCTGAGTGGATTTAGGCTAAATAAGAAGGCAGACACAGTTTCATTTGAGTTTGGTGCAGAAATTGTTCAATACAAGCTTGGCTTCAAAACAGCATTTTCTCGCTGAGAAAAGGCGATTGCAGAAAGCATAAAAGGATGCTTTAATTACATGCATTTACTGTCTTTTAAGGAAACATCCACAACCATATTTATTAGTTCTGCTGAGTGGATTTGGGCTAAATAAGAAGGCAGACACAGTTTTATTTGAGTTTGGTGCAGAAATTGTTCAATACAAGCCTGGCTTCAAAACAGCATTTTCTCGCTGAGAAAAGGCGATTACAGCATAAAAGGATGCTTGAATTACATGCATTTACTGTCTTTTAAGGAAACATCCACAAGCTTATTTTCAGTCTCTCCTGAGTGGATTTAGGCTAAATAAGAAGGCAGACACAGTTTCAATTGAGTTTGGTGCAGAAATTGTTCAATACAAGCTTGGTTTAAACAGCATTTTCTCGCTGAGAAAAGGCGATTATGCAGCATAAAAGGATGCTTGAATTAACATGCATTTACTGTCTTTTAAGGAAACATCCCACAAGCTTGTTTATATGTTCTGCTGAGTGGATTTAAGCTAAATAAGAAGGCAGACACAGTTTTATTTGACTTTGGTGCAGAAATTGTTCAATACAAGCTTGGCTTCAAAACAGCATTTTCTCGCTGGGAAAAGGCGATTGCGAGCATAAAGGATGCTTTAATTACATGCATTTACTGTCTTTTAAGGAAACATCCCACAACCATATTTATTAGTTCTGCTGAGTGGATTTGGGCTAAATAAGAAGGCAGACACAGTTTTATTTGAGTTTGGTGCAGAAATTGTTGAATACAAACTTGGTTTTCAAAACAGCATTTTCTCGGTGAA